>JAFBJT010108255.1:104458-136527 GCA_016785325.1 Chascanopsetta lugubris
CCAGTGCCCCTCCTCCCCCCACCCCCCCACCCCCCACCCCCGACGACCCCGCCGTCTAATCTCATGGCTTCTCTTTCGTCACGTGTCACGCATGTGTCTCCTGGATTCAATGGAGTTTCAGTCATAGAACTTAAAGGTGCAGTGTGTGAGGTTTGTTGACATCTAGTGGTGAAGTATGGCGTCGCCAAGTCTGGCGGTGACGCCCTTCCGGGCACGCAGGAGAACCTGTGGTAGACTTCAGTGGTCATTAAAAGTCAGAAGTACATCCACTCTGGGCCACTGTGAAAACATGGCGGCTTCCATAGGGTGGACCCCCCCCCCCACCCCACCACCCACCCCCCCTCCTCAAGTCAATATACATTAATGGGCTCATTAAAGGGTAATGGGGAAAAAGCAAAACATTTGGGTGATTAGAAATTCACGATAATGTCAGGATGTAATTGTTGAGTGATGTTTTTGGAAGTGACAAAATCGTACACACCGCACCTTTAACACCTCGAGACGCTTCTCGGTCACATGAAGTCATTTACACCAAAATGTGACGATGACGGCGCAAACTGAGTCAACAAGGTTATTTATAACCGCACATACCCGGGGGGGGGGGCCCCCGATTTGCTAATCACTTTGTTGCCCTCTCCGTCACATCCCATCATCGGCCCCTTTATGCCAATGTCACGATTCATTCTTTGGTTTTGGATTGTTTGTGTGCGTCGCTCCGAGGAGATGATTTCCCTCGGGGACAATGTCAAGTGGAAGCGAATGGTTTCTTCAGCAGAGGATGACATGGATTTCGATTGTTATAAATAAACATGCAGCTGACACCAGACCTGCTGCTGCTGCACACGCACAGGATGGGACAACCTCACAGATTAAGGCACAGGGAGGAAACTCCCAGTGGAATGTGGACTTTAGAGTTCACTTTAAAGGTGCAGTGTGCACGATTTGGTGACCTCTAGAGGGGAGGTTGCACGTCGTGTCCATCACCCTCACCCTTCTTAGCCTGCAGGGGAACCAATGGTCGACTTCAGTTGTCATTTAAAGTCAAAGGATGTTCAGTATGTCCACTCTGGGCTACTGTAAAAAAACAAAAACAAAATGGCGGCCCCCGTAGAGAGGACCTCCTCCTCATGTAAATATATATCAATGGGCTCATTTATGGGTCATGGGAAAAAAATGAAACATTTTGATGATTAGAAATTCAATAACATGTCCGTCAGTATGTAATTGTTTCGTAATATTTTTAGAACAAAAATGAATGAAACCTTTAATGGGGAAAAAAACATTTGCGTGATTATAAATGCATGAAAATGTCAGTATGTCATTGTTTCTTAATATTTGTAGGAGAACAAAACTGACCGAAACCCTGCACTTTGAGAAGAGGAGTTCAAATGTAAGATTCAAAGTCATCGGAGCAAAGTTACAGCGGATCTTTGTTGCACGTTGATGACTCATTACATGGAACTCTCTGTCCTTCCCTGGGCAACAACAGTTGCCGGCACCGAGGTTGACACAGCTGTCGCAAAGGAGCCTGGTCCCGTGTGGTGAGGCGGCGGAGCAGAGAAAGGTCAAAGGTCACCAGCATTTAGCCTAAAAGGGAGAACAGGTGACGGAAAGGTGAAGACGCCCGTGACTCAGTGATGGGGGGCGGGCGGGGGGGGGGGGGGGGGGGAAGGAAGGGGGGGGGGGGGGGTTTAATGAATGATGGAGGCAGAGAGAAGAGCGTTCACATGCCACTTCTGAGCCGTTTTGCAGGGAGAAGATGTGAAGTCGGTTTCAGAATCACACTGGAATCATGGGACAAAAGGCGACCACCTTCCCTCTGATCTGTCTGTAGGTGATAAAACAGGAAACACGTGCGTGTCTTTTGTCACCAATCAAACAATTAAGACATAAAAGGCTCCCCTGTCTCTCTGGGTGTCACAAAGGCGCGCACGGGGGGGGGGGGCTACGTCCCCCTAAATGACCCCCAATGTAATGGTCAGATCGGCCGCCAGATCGGACCGGGTGACAGGTGAGCTGCAGTGTGGTGAAGTATACACACACACACACACACACACACACACACACACACACACACACACACACAGTGTGGTTGTGTTACAGTGGTGGTTCCAACATGGAGGTTTCAGGTGTCATAGTACATCATGTTTATTTACATGGCTCTTGATTGCAACACCGCACTCATGGGACCTCAGTGACCTATAGATAGGAAAACAAGTAAACAAAGAAAGCACCCTATTGTCAGGCCTGTGCACACCAACAGTATGTTATCTGAAAATATACAATAAAGTATTATTTGTACTGTTATTAGTTTGTGTTTTTATTTAGTTCCGAGATACAACGGGGATCCTCATGTCAGCCTCGTTGTAGTTTCTCTGGTTTCTGAGACAGAGGTGAGACAGAGTCATAAGTATGAGATCTATATAAAGATCCATATGGGTCCAAACTGAGACAATGACCTTTTTAAGTCTCATCAAATATAAAGGTGAGCTCTTTTTTTAAAGGTATAAATGAAATACATAAATCATACTGTCTTGTATTATATCATATTGTATTGTATTGACTTATATTGTATCGTATTTCTTTGTATTGTATCATATTGTATTGTATTGAATTAAATTGTATTGCATTGTATTGTTTCATATTGTATTGTATTGTTCATATCGTATTGTATCATATTCTATTGTATTGTATTGTGTCATAATGTTTCGCATTGCATTATACTGTACTGGATTGTGATTCTTTCCACACAACTCCACATTTGCAAACTTTCTACATACTACTCCGAGGTACACGCGAGGCTTCGTGCGATGCTCATGTATGTAGTTAACATACAGAACATATTTCAGGAACAACAGTCCCCGTGTTAAAACCTTGTCTGGCATCACATTAAAACTCTTCCCCCTGGTTCAGTGGAACATAGTTTCACATGATCCTTGACTGCGGCTCCTGATGGAGGAGGAATGAGCTGAGCTGAGCCTATAGACACAGAGACCCCGGCCTGTGGGGGTCGTCAGTCAGCTGCCTCCCACCAAAAGGGAGCGACAACTGCCGGCCGGCCAGCAGCAGTGACAGCAGCAGCAGCAGCAGCAGCAGCAGCAGCAGCAGTGGTGGTGGTGACACCCAGATAAAACACAGACATGGTTTATGGTCGGGGATGAGGAGGTGGGAGGGTTCGGGTTTGGGGGGGGGGGGGGGGCGCTGAATCAGCTCCCCGGGGGGGGGGGGGGGGGGGGGGGGGGGGGGGGGGGGGCAGCTGAATCAGCCGCCCAGCTGAGGAGGCAGGTGGTCCCCCCTCCTCCCTCGATAAACTCTTTTTAAGTAAGAATAATTTCCTGGATGTAGTAGAAGAAGATCGTGCGACTCTTTAGGAATGAAGGAAGGAGAAATATGGGTGTTCTAAATGTTCCAGATATATGTTAAAGGTCCAGTGTGTCAGATATTGAGGAATTCTTTACTGACACAAAGTGATAACACGTCTGGACGTAAAGAGCTTAGAGTGAGCTCTTTACATTTACATCACAAAAAGGGCCACACTATGGAGGCGGCCATATTACGCCACCATGTGCTTACAGTATCCAAGAGTTAAAGGTGCAGTGTGTACGATTTGGTGACATCTAGAGGTGAAGTTGCATTATTGTATCCATCAGCTCACCCTCGCATTTCTGAGCATGCGGGAGAACCTATGGTCAACTTCAGTTGTCATCAAAACTCAAAAGATGTGTCTCATGTCCACTCTGGGCTACTGTAAAAACATGGCGCCCCCCGTAGAGAGGACCCAATCCATGTATATATACATTCATGGGCTCATTTAAGGGTTATGGGGAAAAATAAAACATTTAGATGAATATAAATTCATGAAAATGTCAGTGTGTAATTGTTTTGTGATATTTTTCAGAGGAGACAAAAATGGCCGAAATCGTACACACTGCACCTTTAATGAACTAAACACCTTTTGAGATCTGAAATTTTCCTTAGGTTCTCCCATAAGCTTGGAGAGCAATCGGTGAGGTGAGAGGTACTCAGGTGCAACTTGCAACTTCACCACTAGATGTCACTAAATCCAATGCTGTACATACCATTTATAATTACCTGATGAAAACTGGTCTCAGTTTGAACACTCTGGGGTCAGATCCCTTTCAGAGGCAGCGCCCTGCTACTTCATACAACACACACATGTGATCAGGCTCCTGGAGCGCAGGGTGATCTAGTTAACATAAATAATAACACATAAGAGAAAGTGATACTGAATGTAAGTACATGTGTGTGTGTGTGTGTGTGTGTGTGTGTGTGTGTGTGTGTGTGTGTGTGTGTGTGTATCTTTATACAAAGTGTGTCCACCCAACGTCTCCTCCTCTTGTCCTCTCCATCCTCCCCCATGGGAGGTAACAGCTGTCGTGTCACCCCAAGTCACATGACACGGGCAGGTGGGAGAAACCTATGTGGGACATCCATCCCCCCTTTCTTCCCCTACTATTCTCTCTCTCTCTCTCTCTCTCTCTCTCACTCACTCTCTCTCTCTCTGAATGTCAAACCACACGGACACACAAACTCTCACATTCTCCTCTTTTCAAGGGTGTGTCCATTTTGCACTGCAGGAATGTGCTCGCTGTTTGTAACTCATACTCTATCTCTGATCTCCACATTGATGAGATTCCATACACAGAAATCTCTCTCTCTCTCTCTCTCTCTCTCTCTCTCACACACACACACACACACACACACACACACACTGATCCCTCCATGTTGCTGACTGACTCACAGAGCTGTCAGTTAGTAATCTAGTCATGTTTGGAAACACATGTTAAACACATGTTACCTCAAACCGAAGGCACCGACAAGACTGATGATAGAAACTATATCTTCCCCAACATTTTTATTTCTTATGATGATTAGGAAACATTTACTGTTGTCTCTGCCTCTAGTGGTAGAACCACAGTACGCACATATGGATCCTATATGGATCTAACAACAACAACAACAACAACAACAACAATAATTATTATTAATGTAATAATGATGACAATAATAATAATAACATAATGGCCCATTAATGAATGAAAGCAACAAAGTGTACATTTATACACTAATAAAAACAACAGAATAATAATTTTGTTATTAGTCATTTTATGTCTGTAAATAGCGATCATATCCCCTAAATCTCACACACAAATTTGCTCCCTGTCAGGGGGGAACCGTGTTATTGGCTCCGTTGTTTGCGGGGGACGGAATTAACTGACGTACTGCACTGTGCAGGAGTCATATAGACATTAAACCACGTTAAAATCTCACGTTCCTCTCCGTATTCGTGGGTTGCTCTTTCGTATTTGAAGTTACACTAAACTTAGTATAGTCGTAAATGTCGTCTTAACCCCAAGAGACAGTGATGGCGGCGCAGTGCAGTTTCCTCTGCTAGCTGACCTTTATTTTGAAAAACTAACAGGTTAGTATCAGTCTCTTGTTTTTCTAAATACTAACAGGATGTGACGGGTTGGTGTGTTTAACGTTCTCTAGCTTTGTCGTTGTAACGTTGTCAATGGCATAAAGGTTGTTTTGTCGCCCCACGTTCACTTTATTTAACGTTAAATTCACGTAATTCCACGACGAATGTGTTAGGCAGCACGTTAGCCTTGCGTATTACTGACTCTCTCTCTCTCTGTCTGTGTGTGTGTGTGTGTGTGTGTGTGTAGAGACCATGACACCCACAGCAGCTCGTGGGAACAAAGTGTTACAGCTCACCCTGGCGGTCATCAAACCCGACGCCGTGGCTCATCCACTCATATTAGAGGTCAGTTCAGTCACGTCCCACTGTCACTGTGTCACTGAACAACGTCTTGACTCTGACTCTGGGTCAGTGTTGTCATGTGTAGTTGTGAGGTTTCCTGAACATCCTTTGAAAGTCAATAGTAAGGACAACATTTGGTTTGGGTTTCACTTAAAAAAAAAAAAAATGTTAAATAACTTTAAGTATATTTTGTACACAAATAAAAATCCCCAACATTGCAGTTTCAAGGCTTAAAATAATATTTTTTTTATTAATTCAGTTGTAATCCTAATCCAAATAATATCCTCCAAATTTCAAATTGCATATAGTGCCGATCATTACCTTCGAAAGTGACTATTGATGATTGGATTTCTGTGTCCACACTGTGCTGATAGAATCTGATGAGTCACTTCTGCCTGGTGGTTTGTTTTAAAGCTCCATTCCAGCTCCAGAACTCTGTAAACGTTCAGAGTCAACAGCTCAACTCCAAAAGAATGACATAAAATAGGTCACACATTGAACCGTTATCTTATGTCTCAGGCTACATAAATACTGGCCCTTTATAGATATGTAGCAGAACTCCCGTAAACGCTCATGACATTCAAATGTGCAGTTAGTTAAAGGTCAGACATGACAAAATAATCCCGCCTGTCTCTCAGGCTCTTCACCAGAGAATCCTGGACAACAACTTTGTCATCGTTCGATGCAAAGATCTGATGTGGAGGCGACGGGACTCAGAGAGGTTTTACTCTGAACACGCAGGTTTGAATACAACTCATTT
The DNA here is from genome assembly GCA_016785325.1 of Chascanopsetta lugubris. Lineage (NCBI taxonomy): Eukaryota > Metazoa > Chordata > Actinopteri > Pleuronectiformes > Bothidae > Chascanopsetta > Chascanopsetta lugubris. Next base: position 111,004 of record JAFBJT010108255.1, read on the forward strand.
ATCACCTGAGTCAGCAGGTATTTCAGGAGAGACAGCGTCGTGATGAATACACGCCATTTATCTGCTCATTCTGCTGTCATGAAAATGAAATGAACAGCCTTGTATATGTTTTTTTTGTGTTTTTTTTCAACCTCAGGTCGATTCTTCTATCAAAGACTGGTTGAATTCATGTCGAGGTGAGCGTCACAGTAACTGTACAAATCCAGGGTCAAGTCTTTTGTGGCTTTGTATAAATGTGTTTTTCTGTCAAATGTGTTGGAAATAGAATCATAAAGACATGTTTGTACCTCGTAACCCTCCGAGTTTCCCATTTCACTCTCAGCAGGTCACCTGTGACTCATTTTGTGAATTTCTCCGACAGGAGTTTCAATTATGTGGCGAGTGCTGAGCAGTTGGGTTAAACTGACTATGTAGCAGCTTCGCAGTGGCACCACACGCAGCCAACACCCAGTGGATTGAAGAGGATTCTATGAATCACGTCTTCTGGTTGTTCCATTTCATGGCAGCAGTGAATCAGGGAATAAGTCCTTCCTGTGGGAGCAGCCAGTTCTACTGGAAACACGATAAGCCTCTTTAGCCCGTCAGCCCCTGCTGCCACTGTTCTGCTATGGCTGATAAACCTGTATATCTGTGTATGACAGACGTGTGGTGTCACTGGGCTCTCCAAGAGTCCACGGATTGGATTTGGAGCGAGAGGCCAAGCAGTGTGAAATTCACTTTAGGTAGAACCCCTTTGCAGAAATGGATTCAAATATTCATAATTGTAGCATTTAGACAATAAAACATTTGCCAGGAAATCATGCCAAAAAAAATTTTTGAATGCCCCCTAGTGGCTGTAGATGGGTCTGCATTGAAGGGCACAGACGCCATCCCCTCCATGTAAACAGATGGGACAACAGTTCTTTAGGTATTCTAATGAGTTTCTTTCAATGATTTAAATTCATGTATTGTTGCTATAGCAACCAAGGGGCAATCTCAACTTGCAGTTCACAGGGTGGCCACTTGAAGCTGTCTTCAAAAGCGAGTCACTCCCCATATTGAAAGCCTGCACGATTAGTGGCGTGGCCTTAGCGCAGCGGCTTCTTTCCTGGATCGATTTTCTTTTTACACAGTGCAGCGTGTAGCCGACTGACAATGTAAAATAATCATGTCCTCTTGGCGGCAGTGGTCCAATGCGGGCGTACGTTCTAGCCAGAGAGGATGGAATCCGTCACTGGAGAGAACTGATGGGACCCACCAAGGTGTTCAGGGCCAGATTTACCTCCCCCACCTCCATCAGGGGCCAGTTTGGCCTCACTGACACACGCAACACAACTCACGGCTCAGGTAGGACATGGACTGAATGGGTGTGAATGTTACTTGAATTTTGTTTTCATTTAACAATTCGCCGTAAATCCCCTCCCTTCAAAACGTACCGGAGAACGAATGCTAGTCTTCCAGTGTCCCTTCTGCAACTTTGAATTTTGTGTCTCAGCTGAAATAATGAATCGGCAACTATTTCAAAATCCCCTCTATTTCCCCCTCATCTCCTAAGATTCAGTGGAGTCGGCCAAAAGAGAAATCGGATTCTTCTTCCCAGACTTCAGCGTGGACGAGTGGATGGAGAAAGAGGAGCCGATGTTCAGATCCGGACAGTTACACTTTGACCAACAGAAACAGATCCACATGCTCTCCACACCCAGCTGACCCCAGATCTGCTGTTAAAAGGTCCGCACAACAATCCTGAGGTCATAAAGACTCTAATATTATTTTTGCATTGAAACATCCCAGCACCTTCAGCCACATGTTTGTGCAAAAGTGCATGTTTATTGTCGGCTTCCTCCAAGTGCCATCATGTTCCGGCCAAATTGTCCCTCCATGTAACCCTGTTAAATAATCGCGCATAATCTAACTTTTCATTTGATTTATTCTCATTAGAAAACACATATGACTCGATTGTACAAAACAACACAACATTAATGAGACAGTTTTAACATCATCTTCCTGTTTCAGTGTAAACGCTGCTGTCGTCATCTTTCAGTTACCTGAGCCACTCACTTATTTGACATTATCTGTCAATTAGCAAAATACTAGTTTTCTGTAATGTCATATGGCACATTTACTTATATTCTTTAGCAGTATAAAGTAAATCCGTCATTTTTTTTGGTCAAATGCCGTTTCCCACAAAATATCATGTTCTTTTCTTACCAAACAGTTTTGTGTTCAAAACATGATGGAAACAGTTGCCATAGAAACACCATCATGGTATTATCTACAAAATGGCCAAAGTCAAGTAAACGTTTTGTTTTTTTAAGAAAATGAGAAAATGTCTCGTGTTTTCAATATGACAATCTAAACGTCTGAGTCTCACACGTCCGTCTTTATGCTTCCTTAGCCCTCATAAACTTGTCTGTTTTATTTTTTTTATTTACAGTCACAGTATTTTTTTTTTCTTTGGCTTCTTCCGCTCAAGTGTTTTGTGTGGTCACCTGCTTCAGACTCTCCACCGGCTTCATCACCTCATAGGTGGTGAGTGACTTCTTCACCTTGCCGTTCTTGTCCACCTGGTGGATGCTCTGTGTCACTGTGATGGTCACCTGCTTCGTCGACATCCGATTGTCCTGCCACTTTGTCTGTTAGCGGTGGAGAGTGACAGATCAGTCAGTGTGAGCACATTTGTTTGGATACCAGATTATGGCAATATATATTTTTTCCATCTCTGTTTTTGTTAATAAAAAAAAAAAATGTCTTAGGACAATGAAAACATGCATTCGGGTGATATTTTACTCATAAAAATGATATTCCATTTCTGCCAGTCCAAATTTTACATACATCAACAAATCAATAAAAAAATCTTAAAATTCTTAGAGCTGGGGCACTATTAATGAAATAATAATCAAACGATAACATTAATTTAAAGAATATAAAAAAAATACAATCATACATTTTTGATAATACAATATTGCATTTTTAGTCAAAAATAAAATACTAACAGAGAACTAAAATGAAGCCATCGCAATGGTTGAAGGTCCTTTACCCTTTTATACAACTGTGCTTGTTGTCATAGTGACCAAAAATATTAAATAAATAAAAGGACTAGATGGAAAATTGAAAATAAGATGACGGCAAACAACAGACGTACGATTTCCTCGGTGTGCAGAACACTGCGGCGCTGCACCGTGGTGCCAGACAAAGGCGTCGCCTCTTCTTTGGGCGGAGAGGCCATGATGGCGGGAGGACTGCTGGGCTTCACGTCGTTCAGGCTGACCTCTGACACGGCCGAGCAGACCTTCAGGTAGGCCTGAGCCGGAGGAGGGAGCGTGTCCTCGAAGAAATCTGGGACTGTGACACAACGAAACACAACAATGAACAAATGAGGCAGATTACTGAGATTTTGGAACTGAGAGATTAAATTGCAACACAGCAGCACCGGAGCTGAACTACTCACTATATGTATGTGCCGTATATGTTTACTTACTTATTAGCTTCAATGCTATTTTTCATATCTTCAAATATTCAGAAACTACCAAAAACATACTAATGAAATGAATGTTTAGAAATGACCAAGGACATTTAATGCTACATGGAGATATCAACAGAAGGCTCAGAAAGAGGCTGGTCGAGCCGCCTTTGCAGCACCACTTTTTTACCACTAGAGAGAGTCATGAGTTACGAGAGTGCGCAGTGATTCGGCCGCTTTAGAGGAAAGTCAGTGCATATTGGTGGACTTTAACTGGCAGAAATACAGCCATGGCACCAGGGAGCACACAGAAGGAGCCTGTATATCACCATCTTCTGTAGATGAATGGCACTTTCTCCAATTTGCAAATAGCTCCTGACAAAAAGGCAACTATCAGCTCTGATACTTGATAATTAGTCAACTACTGTTACTACCTATGTGTACATACAATCACTCATGTATGTCATGCACACATCAGCAGTGGGGTTGAGTGAAGTGGACGTACAAAGGAAACCAATACAGAGTCAACCCTGCATCAGTGTGTTATCATTTCTTCGGTGTATCTGACGAATATGTCACGGGCGTCATCGTATTGTGGCGCCGCCACCGACGACCATCGCTGTGGTTACCAGGTGCCAATTCGTTTGGCCAGTTCCGCCCGTGTTTTGTCTCCGTGGAGCCTCGCCGTCTCGTGACCTCACGACCACATCAAGGCTCCGCAGCTCTATCTGTTGCCAGGAGAGTGCCAACCCGTTTGAAAGCACTGGCTTTTGATGTCCATCTATTATTTCTCCCGTCTACGGATTCACCGGCCTCCGTCTTCAAAGACAAGCGCGGCGGTGAATCAGTGGAGAAGACAAATTAACATGCAGGGAGGAGACGGACTGGTCAATTCTGAGTTGTGTGCGTCGTGAACCCTGCGAGAGATCACGAGGTTCATGTCCTTTTCTCTTTTTACATTTCTATGTGTTTCTGTTTTATGAATGACAGATGGAAAACCTCTAATGTGAAAAGGCTGTGTTACACCTTTAACTATTACAGCTGAGTGACTCACGACCCTACAACATGAGGATAACGATGACAAAGGATATAGAACATACACTGACATTAGAATTGCTAATCCACCATATTGTACAGCGGGGGATCTAATTAGGTTACAGCCATGGGTGGTGCATTCATCTGTTCAGCACTTTCATTGACTGCCTGATGAACGACCCATTCATACACCCACGTCCGCCCCCCTCACCGGGACTGATGGTTTTCTCAGAAACGAAGCCGGCCTCGGAGTTCTCCGAGGGGATGCTCTGGATGGACGACAGCGGGATGTCGGCGTCGGTGCTGGTCAGCCACGTCGACTCCGTCTCCTTGGTCCAGCTCTCCAGGTAGCGAGGCTCCAGGGCGTCGGTCCGGCTGCCCCCGCAGCCCATGGCTCGGCCGCGCGGGACTCCGACACTCCACGGCCTGACGTCTCTGCAGAGGGGCGAGAGAGAGAGAGAGAGAGAGAGAGAGAGAGAGAGAGGTAACAGAAGGCTGACTTGAAACATGCAAATCAATGTAAACAATGGCATTCAGCTCCAAGATGGATGCAAACCACGGGCTCTACCATGGCGCAGCGGAACTTCCGCTGAGGTGAAGTTCAAGTCCGATCCGTGCTTCTGTGAAAGCCCACACACAGGTGCAGACCCTAATGCCGACACCCTGACTTGCACTCCCCCCCCTTGGCAGCATCATATTCCCAGCAGACAACGTCCCGACTCTTTACGAAATGGACCGAGTCAAGGAACAAGTGACATGAATAAAGAGGTAGGACCACAAAGCAGAAGAAACCCGGGAAACAGTACCAGCAAAATAACCCGGCCGCTACCATTTCTGCTCTACTGCCGCCTAGCGTTTCAGAGGTGTAATTGCAGCTCTGTGCACACAGCCCACAACAAGCCCAGTTACATGTGCATCTCCCATTCAGGACATGAATACTCACAGCGCAGCAGCCAGCTGTGGGAGCCGGGGCCCCTCATGTGATGGAGGACTGTCGTCTCTGAGCCTCCAGGAGCAGGCGGAGGTAAAAGTCACCTTTACATCATGTCTGTGGGGGCATTCGAAGGCGGTGTGTCGTGATTGTCGGGCAGGGCGGAGGAAACACGTCACACCGGAGGCGGCAGCAGATCAGGAAAACATGTGATCACCTGGGGGGAGAGGGGGAGGGAGAGGGGGAGAGAGAGAGAGAGAGAGAGCGTGGGAGAGTGAGCATTAGTCTGTGTGGCTGTAATAGCATTTTCTTACATCACTTGATTTCACAGTCTCTCCTTCACTGTTTGAAGACTTGTTCAGGTTTACTTATAGATACTCAAAGAATCAACATTACTGTGGACCCCTATGTTGTACAGCTGTCGACACAAAGAGAGGGCCATTCTCCTTTTTTGTGCAGTATAATTAAAGGTCCAGTCCGTAGGATTTGGGGTGATTTTTTAAAAATTTTGATCTATTGGCTGAATTTGTGTATATGTAACAGTGAAGTTAGCTATTGGAACCCACTGAACATCCCTTCGCCTCATGTCCTGTTCCAAGCAAGTGCATAAATACTGTAGATGTAAAGGAGTTAGGACAAAACTAGCACAAACAACTGCTCGTACACATGAATGAAACATTCTAGCATAAGCATAGATCTCTATGGATTATTCAGATCATGTTTACACACACACACACACACACACACACACACACACACACACACACAGCTTCAGTGTGGTGAAGTACACACACGCCTGTTATTGACCATTACATTGTATCCTATGGTCTTTTCCAGCATAACAGGAATCAGCAGTGACACTATAGTGCAGTACAGTACAGTATAGTATAGTACAGTATAGTATAGTACAGTATAGTACAGTACAGTATAGTACAGTATAGTACAGTACAGTATAGTACCGTGTACAGTACAGTACAGTACAGTATAGTACAGTATAGTACCGTGTACAGTATAGTACAGTACAGTAGAGTACAGTACAGTACAGTACAGTATAGTACAGTATAGTACAGTATAGTACCGTGTACAGTACAGTACAGTACAGTACAGTGTACAGTAGAGTACAGTACAGTATAGTACAGTACAGTACAGTATAGTACAGTACAGTACACACACACACACACACACACACACACACACAGCTTCAGTGTGGTGAAGTACACACACGCCTGTTATTGACCATTACATTGTATCCTATGGTCTTTTCCAGCATAACAGGAATCAGCAGTGACACTATAGTGCAGTACAGTACAGTATAGTATAGTACAGTATAGTATAGTACAGTATAGTATAGTACAGTATAGTATAGTACAGCACAGTACAGTATACTACAGTGTAGTATAGTGTAGTACTACATGGAGTAAACGCGCAGTGAATACGTTAGTGGACAGCAACACATCATCACCATCACCACAGGCCGTGAGATGAACACACATGACCGCAACACGCGCAGCAGAGACGCAGTGGAAAATGCGCACAGAGCAGAACACAGCACACGGAGCCTTACTGACGATGCTGAAGATGATGAAGATGAGTCGCTGCTGTCGCGTCTCCTCTCGCTTCTCCTCCGTGTTTTCATGCCACACACCGCTGATCCATGCTTGTCTTTACCGAGGTCTCCTCCTCCCCCTCCTCCTCCTCCTCCTCCTCCTCCTCTTCCTCCTCTGGTCGTTCGCACACCGCGCGTCCGTAGCCCTCCTCCTCCTCCTTCTCCTCCTCCTCTTCCTCCTCCTCCTCTTCCTCCTCCTCTTGATGCGCGCGCGCATCCAAATTGACTTACACGATCTCAGCTGTTACTTCAAAATACTCTCACTGTCTCCTGAAAGGGTGCTAATAAACAAATAAATTAATAAATAAATATATCTTTTATGAAACTAATTTACCTATATAATATATTTAGCAATGATGAAAATATTCAGTTTTTAGTAAATGCAATGTCACAAATAATTTGTACTAATATCTATATATTATATTGATTCTATTATTAATGTCATAGATGTACATGAACACAGATCTCCACAAATAAACAACCCCTGTGTGTGTGTGTGTGTGTGTGTGTGTTGTGTGTGTGTGTTTGTGTGTGTGTGTGGGTGGGTGGGTGGGTGGGTGTATACTGTATATACACACACATAAATATAGTATAACACATGATCTGTAAGTATTTTATTTATATAGAGTATGTGTGTAAATATTTGTGCATATACACAAAAAAGGAGTATTTGCTCCTTGCTTACGCACCTGCACATACATGGTCATGAATGTATCTATATGAATAGATACATATATTATCATTATTATTATTATTGTTGTGGTGCAGCACAATGAAAAGGTGTTCACTACTCTGCCCACAAGAGGGCAGTCACAGGCCACATCTGTCCTGACCACAGGCCAGCGGTGATTCTCCCCCTTTCAGAGCAAAGAGGGTTGATCTTCTACATATTTACATAGACGGTGGTTGTTTGTCTGATACAGATCTCAGCAGAAGGTCAATACACGGCTAAATGAAACAAATTGAATCCTCACCTTATCCTCAACCCACTCATCCGGTTTATATACTAAGCTCTTACTCACACAGGGTTCTGTCAGAGCTGGACACACACACACACACACACACAAGGGGAATCCAAGCGAGTCATGTCAGGAGTGTTGTTTGCAAGATAAAGATCTTTGTTCAAAGACGGAACAAAGAACAAACACTTCACATCAAACTATTGACCGATCAGAAGGAGGGAACATGTTTTGCGTGACGGGATCACGGTCAGGTCAGCCAAACACCGACTGGAGGCAGACTCACCATCAGCGTGGGCTAATTTCAATGACGCTCATTTGTTTCTGGTGCATCGGCTGCTGATGAAATAGATAACAAACGAAGAGGACGAATGGAGGCACGACTGTATGATCAATGCACTAATGAGGACGCTCGCTATTAGTTCTGTCCGACGAGCAGATTGAATGGGCGATGGTGCGCGGCACGTGTAGTCAGATAGTGATGACCAATATATAATGATTTTAATGAGGCATTCCACATCACCCCAAGACCTGGACTGAAGCATGGTAGGAGCGTTTAAAAGGACAGTTTGAAATGAGAAAGGCCTCTGTGATTAAACTCTGCTCACAGCCACGCTCTTCACTAATGGAACCTGCGATGGAGACCATGACAAGGCGTAACCTTTATATCCACACACCACTTCAAAGCTGCAACAGATGTTTAACCCCCTGCTTCATTCGGCTTCAATTGACGAGATAAAAATAAATCAACATGGACATTCATTTCCTCTTTGGAGGAAATGAATCACCTGTGATTTCACACAGGTCTGAGCTGGAATCAGATCCCTGTGACTTCCTCTGCCGCCTCCGCCGCCTCCGCCCTCCTCTGCCCATCACCCAGCTAATGAATCTCGCATTCCGTGGACAGTCCGGGTCAATATGAGGCCGGGCAGCTTTGATTTGTATGTCCTGCCCCTCTGTCCTATTGGACTGCTGGTCAATAAGCCTGTCTCCCCATTACCTCGGCGATTAATGTGGCCCTCCGCCGAACACTGCACCGTCATGGGCCCGAGACGAAGGCCGCTTCAGCCGCCGACACGTGAGGATTCATGCTGCTGCCGGACCATCGTGACAGTGTGCTTTATATTCATTTAACTGCAACAGCTTCCCTTTCACTCCCAGTCCAATGTGGGAGTGACCATTCGGTCACATAGCGCACTTCATTGGGCATTTTACACTCAAAGTTTAACTGGTTATGTTAAAATGTTGCTGAGTAAGCGATTCAAAGTCGCTCTTATCTATATTTTCATATCACCGGTGGGCGATATGGCTGAAAGTGACCCGTCCCCGAGGCCGCCCAGCTCCTCAGACTCCTGTCAGCAATAGGAAGCATTTCAGAGTCTTTGAACCACGGAGGTTTGATATGAACTGGATACAGAGTCACAGGTGGGGCTCTGCTTTTACCTATAACATCTGCTCGCTGGTACATGAAGCTCAAATAGTCATATACTTCAACGTTTGCATTCTGCGACCCTCGGAGGATGAGCACTGGTGTCTCTGTGTGTCCCGTGGTTTGGAAACACATTGGATTAAATGTATTATGAGACAAGGGGCAGAAACACCGCTGTGCGGATGAAGGAAACATAAGTAATCACACTGGGTAGTTGAGGAACCTCGGTGACTAGACAAATGAGTAAATAATCCTGATCAAATGTAATGAAATAAAATATGTATTTTTCTTTTTGTTGGAAGTTTGTGTGGAAGTTGTCACTAAAGATTAGAAACATCTTACATTTACGTACAGATCTAAACTTTGTCGACCTCAGCGTTCGTCTCCCCCCGCTGCTTCATTTCCAACATCTGGTTACGGTTGATAGGGAGATAATAACATGGGTGATTTGCAAAGTTTGGCAGCAGAGAGGGGAGAGAGAACTGTTTGTGGAGGGGGGGGGGGGGCTTAGATGAGTCGGCAAAGTGTCCAAATCCAAATCTCCAGTGGGATTCCGGTGAGACAGCCTCTGAGTTACAGCCCTGGAAAACTAATTAGGATGATTTGGGCTTGGAACCGGGACGAGTTGTCACAAAGGTTCACCGGATTGTGCCGTCCACTTCTCATCAGTCTGGACGTCGGGTCAAAACATCGCTCGGAATTCTTATTCGTGTGATGCGGCTGCACACGGAGGGCGAGGCCGTCCTGAAATCAGCCCCAATCACACAAAAATACACTTGGGCTAAATTAGTATTTCCAGACGGTCTCCCATCTCCGAAACCCCAGAGCACTCCGTTAATGATACTGAGATATCATCATGTCCACTTGTCTGGGTTCCATCAGCAGATTGTTGATATTGGACCTTCCAGCGGTGCAGCGCGCAGCTTATCCAGATTGAGCTTTTGCGCGGAGGTTGTACTTCAGTGGCATCAATCACATCTCCGCGGCCTTTTATTCTGGCAGGGACGCGCCTCTCCGCTCCTCGGGTCTGGCAGCGACAATCTCTGGCGCGGACCCCTGCCAGAGATCTCTCCAGGGGTCGCGTCCTTTCATTCCATCATGGTCTGTGTTAACATGACACCTTTTTATTAGAGCAGAGTGAGCCAGAGGAAAAGCTGTAAGAACAACCCAAATTAAGCATACGAGGGGGGGGGGGGTAGGGTTGGGGGTGGGGTCTGATTTGAGATAAGGTGTAAGTAGGGAACAGTGGTATTGATTTACTGCTCATATGAATGGAAACAGCAGAGCCGGCTCTAACCATTTTGGGGCCCTAGGTGAAGTTATGGTTTTGTGTCCCCCCCACCCACCCCCAACTCCTCTATGCGTACACATTATCATTACTGGATGACAGACCTTGATGGTTTCATGAAGTGAATGTACATTATTACTAATATTTATTTGATCTTACTTATTGTTTACATTTTTTGGAGGGCTTGCAGCAGTGCCCTTTCCAGCAGGTGGCGCCCTAGGACATGACCTATGCAAAGAGCCAGCACTGAGGAACAGCAAGAGCTGCTCTAAAACATGTGGACTATTCGGGATTGTTTTTGCGAAAGATCACTGTGAATGTGCATTGGATAACTTCCTTTGTGTTAAAGTTGACTTTTGATGCCAATGAGTAAACTCAATGTAAACAAAAGAATAAGAAACAATGTAAAGTGACTCGAAAGACAATTTCCAAAGAAAATGACATAAGTGACACGCATTACTTGCTAGCTAATCATTTTATAGCAGCAATATTGCTTGACAACATGACAATAGAGCTCCCCCCCCACGGGTTCTACGACAATGGTTATCACTGGCTAGTGCTAGCTCTTTCCGACTTTACGAGCTGTAGTTCCTCTAGTCATAGATCCACGAGTTATAGATCTGCCACGACTGGTTAGCGACTGCCATCACGGTAATGATCATTGTCTTTTTGTCAATGTTCATTAACAACCAATTAGTATGAGCGCAGCTTCACGAGCGAGCGGCCCGTCGCTACAGTATACTACAAGTGGCGCTGTTTCCTGATCCTCCTTGAGGTAGACACTTTAAAACAGCTTTCATGCTTCAATTCAATTGAAATTTATGAACAAATCAGCTTGTGGCCTCAGTACATATTTCTTTGAAAAAGTGGGTTGACTCAACCCTCATGGAAGTTGGAGGGATAAAGTGCAGTGGAGAGCATCATTAAGTATATATATCTTCCTTTGCTGTTAAACAGCTTTAATTTGCAGAGCATATAAATGAACAGGTTTCATCATATCTTGATGAATCAGCCTTTTATCTAATCTAATTACCAGAGGAGGCGGCAGAAGAAGCTGCCTTTGACTTCACCAAGATTAATATAGAGTTGACCCGCCATGACAGATTTATGGAATTTCCCCTCGGTGTCACTCATTAAAGGCGGAGGTGCAAAAATCGATGTTAAGCCACTGGTCCGTGCCCCGATTGATATTTCGTCCTTTTAAATTCAGGTGCAGGCTGAACTATAAATGCAGCCTTTGCACTTTATATGCTTCATTCGTTCTATTCTGCTAAACACACAACTCTAATCCTGTCAAAGACAAGGAATACTCAGGAAAGGGCACTGGACGGAGCTTACGGGGCTAAAGAGCAGTACATTAGTATTCATGGAATTTCCTGAGGCAGACTTTTGGATTTAAGGAAATGATCTCAGGAAACTCTGATGGAGCTCACGCACACATCGAATCATAAGTTTTAGCATAATGAAGTTGAGCATTGGAGATGTTGCACTGGAGTTGGAGCGTAAGCACAAACTTAGGGGAAGTATACACTAAGACTTCAAAAGCTTGATATCAGGGTCACTTAGAAAATAGAAATGCTAAAGTGTAAGATGTACTGACATCTAGTGGTGAAATTATAATTTCATCACATGAGTAGTTTGTACCAGACTTTAAACACGTTGGATTAACTTCTAAATTTGGCCGTTTTAACATGGGAGTCTATGGGGATTGACTCGCTTTTGGAATCTGCCTCAAGTGGCCATATTGTGAACTGTAACTTTTTCCTCTTCCATATTGGGCTCATCCTTCCAGTGTTTTAAATTTTCATTTCTATCGGCACAGACAATATTGATTTTATTATGAAGTATAATCACCCAACTGTACATATTATTGGTTCATTAGCCCAGAATGAGACCTTTATGTTTATATCAGCAGCAAGTCCTCACTATGGAGGCCGCCATGTTGCACCACCATGTTTTCACAGTGGCTCAGGATGGACAAACTTAACATCAATTGAATCTTAATGATAACTCAAAACTACCACTCCCACAAGAGAAGGGTAAGGTATTCAACTGCAATGTGCAACTTCACCACTAGATGTCACTAGATGTAATTCGTGGCCCTATTGGTCTTGATACAAAATCATGCATAATATCTGCACAGGATCTAACAACCTGCAGAGCCTATAAAACCAGTGGCCTCATCAGATGAAAGATGTAGCCCTTCAATTTGCCACCAAATGTAAAACATTTTATTGTGAGGTGAAAGTGATATTGCACATTTCCCCCTTAAATGCCAAAACAGTAAATAATATATGTATTTCCCAATGACCCGGTCAGCTGATGATACGTTTCTGAAAGGGAGATGTGATAAGTGCTCTGCTGTTTTGCCGTGACACATGAAATGTTTTTAGATTTTCCTCCGTCCCGCTGAGCCGTTCCTCCATAAATGCATTAATAAGCACCCTCACCGAAAATGACATCTCAGCATATCACTCTGAAATAAAACGCTGTTGGTTTTCCATCATAAAAATGCAGATAAAAATGAAGTGTTCTGAATTGTCAGAGCACAAACACTGCTCTTAAAGGTGCATTTGCATCTGCAAAATGAAAGTCTAATTTCTACCTGAGCGGTGTGCGGTTGAATCAGGATGCGGAATCAGTGCTGCATACCATGAACTCCACACACATGCAGGGGCTAAAGAGTAACGAGCGTCTCCAGCCTCGTCTTAGAATGACACACAATGGGTCACACAATACCAGGAACGGATCCTCCGGGAAGATATAATAATTGGCTCGACAAATGCCACGGCAATCACCTTGTTACATTATGCAACATCTGTTCAAAGGGCCACAGGAACCCTGAGAATCAATAGCTTATGATCTTGCCGTTAGCTATATGCGCTCAAAGCTCGTAATTTAAAGGGCTCCTGCAGCGGAACTGCAACCCGGTATAGTAAATGAGAAATGTCTCCTTTGAGAAACAGTAAATGTCACGTTTAACCTGACTTTATGATCCAGATGTGCGCGGGAAGAGTCAACAGGTCGGCAAAGGGATATATTTTTTGGGGGGGGGGGGCGCCGGGCGTCTCTCTTTCATAAATCTATACACACTTTCTGAGCCGTTTGTTCTCAGTGGGGCTGCAGAGAGGCAGATGGAATTACTCCTGTTACTGCTTTGCTGCAAGCTTTTCAATAGATGTGGCAAACCATCGCCGTGCGAGGCCATTTTAGATTTAACTGACACACGAGCGTGACTGTGTAGGAGCAGTGGTCAACAGATTGTCAGTTATAATAATAATAACAACTGTGGCGGCTCCTCCAGCCCGCCTTGTGAAGTGCCCTTGGGCAAGGCACCAAACCCAAAACAGAGTGTTGGACTTAGAAACACTACATTTGTTTGTGTACTGTAAAAGCTTTTATCGAACCTCTGACCCTCTGGTCCGAGGACAGCTCCTCTAATCCCCATGATCCATGATATTAGACTTTAAATGATAATAACTGTGATACATATGACATATAATACATATAATAAATCATGCTATATCATACATGATATGATAAAGGATACCAATTGTGATATGATGCGATACATAACACTCTTGACATGTCGCAGTATGTGATATGATGTGGTGCTTTACAATACAAATGACCCATAACTGCCATGTTGCACCACAGTATCCCATAATAGACAAACTAAACACCTTTTGAGATTCAATGATAGTGACAGGCCTCCGCGTGCAGGCCAAGCATGGAATCCCACACTCTGCACCTGCAATTCTGTGGCACTTCTGTTTACTTTCTGGAGACTAATAACCACCAGCTCACATCCACTAAGTGATTCTCATGTCATTTTCTCAATCTGTTAAGTGACATTTCAGACATTGTACTTCCTGCCGTCGGTTGAAATGTGCCCCGGCGGTGGAGTAAACTGTCACCACAAGCTAATGAAGCGGGAGATCATTTGGGTAATTAGTGGCTCTGAACTCTCTGAGCAATGATCATAGTCCTTCGGGGGGAGCAGCTGGACACTTTGCAGAACCAATAGAATCAATCAGAGCACTAATTTAAATGGACTTGTTCCTCCTTTGTCACAAGGATGGAAAATGGACGCGCTCAGCAGGAGGGAAGTCAATTTGAATTTAGAAGATATAATACCCACAAGGACATATTTTCATTCATATATCTTAAAATGTTTAGATTTTCAAGACAAGATTATGGAATAACGACACCTATTTCTGTAAACTTTAAAAGAGTCTAAATAAAACCTCCATGGCATTATTCAGCTAAAGGAGTTTTCCACCCAGCGACAGGCTCTGCCCTATCCTGTCAGTGTAATTAAACTATGAGGGATGATGTTGCTAGGTTACAGAGATGATTTGTTACTGAGCCAGAGGATCACTCAGCATTATGTGTGTGTGTGTGTGTGAAGTCATCTTAAACCCTTATTGTTTATCTTAATCCACTGTCTCTTGATTCTGGAATCTTCCCGAGATCCACTTTAACACCACGTGGCCCTCGCTGCCCTTCAGGAGCATCTGTCTACAGCTTCCAGCATCGATACACGGTGAGATGAATCCATATTGCAGAGGCAGAAGTGTGTGCAACAATAAAAACGAGCAGGCCGCTGCCTCAGCAGATGGTACGGTTTCATACACTGCTGATCAACCATAATGGGAACTGGGAACAACGTGCAGCTTCTAACCTGATGAATACTCCTCACAACTCAAACAGACAGAGCAGGTAAGGTCTTCAATGGAAGGGAATTCTCTGAAAATAAAGCCAGCCCATTATTACCTTCTCTTTTATTCCACTTGAATAAAACTTTTAATGAGAGTAACTCATTTTGAGCATACAATCTATATCGCCCTTCTTTTGTGCTTTGTGTTAAAAAATGTCCATGGCACTAAAACGGAGTCAAACTTTTAGATTTCAAAGTGTTGCGTGAAATGATGATATAGTAGTTCCATTTGTTAACGTTAGATGGCAGTGTTGTGCAAGATTATATCAATTCTCCAAACAAGTAAACTCACAATTCCTCATTTGTTTACCACATTGTCCAAACTGGCTGCCTGTTCAGCACTGGGGCGGTAGTTTGGTTCCTGGTACGGTCGCTGTATTTGCTTGATTAAAACTAACTTTGTTAAAAAGTCACGCAACATCTCCTCCTGCAGTTGAAAAATAAAAAAATGTGTTGGACTGGAACTTTTACTTTAAACCCCGTGTACAAAGTTCTGTAGATATTTAGTGATGCAAAAAGTGTAACGAGAGGGAAGTGAACCGCAGCTAATATGAATGAGAAGCAAGGACTCACCCCAGTGGTCAAAAAGTGGTATTACATGGTGGCCTCATTGACTTTCCACTGTTACTCAGTTAAGCCAAACTTTGGTATCTTCGGTATGATCTCAAATCTGTTATTGCCCTCAATGGATATTTTTGGGGAAGGTTTCAGAATATTCTGGCATAGAGAATAAACTGCATATAGTTCCTTTAGCACATGGGGTGAGATGGTGTGATAGGAGGGATGCTGCGGACACGTTTGTCAGGGAAGTCTGAGGTCGAGCTGATGTCCTCTCCAATCATGAAAGTGTCAGAAATGATATAAAGAGCGGGCAGATGAATGGCTCCACTCAATGTCTCCGACTGTATATCACCACCACTGAGGTGAAGTGTAGAGGCATTAAAAAGTCACACTTCTTCACACGGCTTAGAAAATGTGGGTTTCTGGTGGAAAAGGGGCATGCTGCTAGTTTTTTTTTGGTAAACAGACTTTTGAGATGAATAGAAATGCAAGCAGCACCTCCTCCGGGAGTTACTTACATCTTAAGAGTCATTGAAGCACAAGGCGAAAAGCAGCACGCATAAGGACGCATTTGAAGTCTCCAAAGCACCTGTGACTGATTTAAAAGCCTTTCCACTTTTACTAATTTGCAAATTAGCCTCTCCTTCAGCAGCCTGCTCTTGTGTGGAGGCATGAAAACACAAAAGAAGGATTCATGCATATTTTCTCCAAACGGAATAAAGAACCAGCTCCGGCAGCGGGTCGGCTATCGAGGGCCGACCCTCGAGGAGGCTGATCACACTAAATACTCCTGTAGCGCGGCATCCAAATGTCAACCGTTGGCGGCTTCAGCCATGTTATTGAGTGACTTTGTCAGTCATTTTGGCAGCGGCGATACCGCTGAGTCATGTCTCTCTCCACAGAACAGATTGTACCTGCTTACAACACCCACTTTCACGCAGCCACGTCAGCCAAGCGCTGGGGCGACATTTAGTTTTAACGACGATCTTAATGGTAGGTGATGATGATAATTGGAGCGAGGCTCCCTCATTGTCACTCTGCGGTAATGAACCGTGCGCCAGGTGTTTAAATAATGGCTTTATCGTAACCTCAGAGAATTATTATCACTGCTGAAGTTGGTTTCCAAAAAATAATGCACGACATGGCTGGTGCAACATCGGAGTATTAGCTGAGCTTTGAGGATAATTGCTCACATATTCAAAAACCTCTGTGGCAATTTAAAAACAATGAACAGAAATAATTGAACCAGGACGACTAATGTCACGACATCACATGAGTGCAGCACATGAATGCACAAAAACATTCTTAATTGAATGATAGAATTCATGCAAGCAGCCCATTGAGGCTGCAGAGCCACGCTGCTGTATGTGCTAAATGCTAACTCAAGCATTCTAATAGGGAGATAGCCTGATTTGGTTTTTGTGAAAAATGCCTCATCGTTGTTACCGCCAACCATTTTTTTTACCATGGGGGCAAATAAGGTATCCACCAATCACTCCATTCATCCGTCCATCATCCATCCATCTGTTCATCCATCATCCATCCATGCATGCATCCATCTGCCCATCCATGTATCCACCCAACCATCATCTATCTAAACAGCCTTGCAACTAGAGCCGAGTTCCACTTATAATAGTTCCAAAAGTTCTAGCCACCTCTGTAAAAATGCATGAATCCACGAAAGTGTTGAGTAAATGAGTCATAATTTCAAATCAACAATCATTTTCTATGTATTTACTTTGTGTTACGATCAATATCTGTCATCTGTATAATTTCCATCGGCTCAAGTCGGAAGCCACTCTAAATAAATAAATGATGGGAAAACACTTCCCTGGTCCCAGTTGTTTCAGGGGAACAATAGACACCAAAGGATTTACCCAGCGAAACCAATATTTACATGGATCTGGAAAAACAAAGATATAAATAGGAGAGGAAACGGAGACGTAACTGCAGGAAACGTTTGCGCTGTGAGAATCAGCACACCGATCACTCTCGTTTTAAAGGCTCTGACGTAATGACGCTGACACGACTTGACAAACTTCGCTGTGCCTCGGGCAATACAAGGAGGGAACACTGTGAGGACATGTTGCCTTCAATGACGGAGGTAATCTGAGGATGGCACAGCGAGCAGGCACCTTCAGAGAGAGAGAGAGAGAGAGAGAGAGAGAGAGAGAGAGTGAGCGGGTGTTGAGCATGAAGAGGTACCACTGCTGTCTTTAACAATAAGGCTGTCCAACATGAGATATGCTCGTTTTGCTGATGTAAGCAATTGTATCAATGATGAGATTATCCATTCACACACGAGTTACTGTTCCAGTGATTAACCTTTGACTCACAATCCCCTCCAGTCAGTATGATAGAGGAGACCTAATCAAAGCACACTGTAGCTTCTGAGAGAGTGGAGGTGTTGTGAACTTTGACCCACTTTTGTTTACTCATCACTACATAGCTTTATGATATTGATGCCACCTTTCGTTGGCTGAGGATCAGTGTTTTTTTTTTAATCGCTATAAATCATTTGGTAAATCACGTGGTGCTGGATGGGAACAGTCAGACACATCACAAAGGCCTTTAAAGGTACAGTATGAACAATTGAACCACATGTGATGAAGTGTTCTGGGTGAATACTCCTCATCTCAGCCGTTCCCCAAATATTCTTTATGTACTCCGGTTATCAATGAAACTCGACCCAGTCCGTCAATTCATGGTCACTGTAAAGACCTGGTGGTGCAACATGGAGGGGACCCACTCCTGATAAAGGGATCATTCTCAGGTAATGACAACATGAATTTCTCTGGTGATCATGCATCAAAGTCATTATTTAATATTCAATTTCCACCAATAGAAATGGAAAATTGAATCAAAATCCTACACACTGGGCCTTTAGCATCAGAACTGGTCCTGACGCCTCAACAAAAGACTGTTATGGTTCTGCAGATGAGTCATTTCCTCCCCACAGGTTGGCTAATGTGTTTGATCGGTGCAGCGTGAAATCAGCTGTGATGCTACATGCTCCTCCACAGAGCCACAGGTCCGGCCACTAATTGCCACGGATGCATGATGCACTTTCCGTACGCTGGTCAAGGTCGCGGCCCCTCGGGCTCAAACGGCCACCGGGATGAGCGAATGCGGCGTGGGATGGGAGAGATGGACGACCTGTCGGGGACTGAGGATGTGATCGGTGCGAGCGTGGAGCGCAGCGGCGTGGGCGACCTTCAGACCTCACCCCAAACACAGCTGTCCATCAACTGTCTGAAACCATGGCGACGCTCCAGTGAAGGGTCACTGGGTGGCGCAGGGATCGCTAATGTTTGTTTCATGTGAGGAAAACCCAGCTCCGTGCACATGGATACACACATTTCAGAGCTGGTGCACATTATTGTAGAAAGTTATTTTTAGTCAAATGTAGAAAATGTTATCTATTCTTTGATATTATGTTAAACTGGATGTCCTCTGGGGAACATGGCTCATTCTCGGGGTAATGAAAATTAATGCATTCGGATGATTAAAATCATAATAATGAATGATTCCGTAATCCATTCTCATGAAATGTTACACAATGCACCTTGAAATGTAATGGCTCTATCGCGAAAGATGCTGAGTGAGGAAGCTTTATGTACTTGCTCTCTGTGTTTTGACCTTGTCTTTGCATTTACAGCCTTGGGTTTGACTTTTAAGACTTTTTATATTTATCTTATCTCGTTCCCTTAAAGTCTCTCTGCTTTTCTGACCTTCCAGTACACAACTAACACGTATCGACAAATCTTCAAGTGATATTTCAGAGAGTAGATCCTCTTTCAAATGTGTGTCTGAGTCACAGCTCTGACAAATCCAGAAACATTCTCCTGCAGACCACTTGGTGGCAACAGTGTCTCATCTTGTCAATGTTGACTTAAACTCAAATCTAAACAAATAGAGAAGATATAGTTCATCAACACATGTCATCTGGCTGTGTATGACTGTCACTATGGAGGCGGGATTTAATTGGAGACCTACAGCACATTTTTTATTGCATGATTATAAATGACTGCGCCATTTGTTCATTTATGACTCACATTTATAAAACTATACTGCAATAAACGGAAGTAAAATGAACAGAACTGCCGTTAATGTGTGTTTAAATAGGTTGTGCAGTTTAACCAGATATTCCCCTTGTTCCCCCGATGTCTGCAGAAAACATCCCATCATGTCCTGAAAAGCCCTGCAATGAAGGAGCATATTATTTTTTTCTGTGGTGAAACTTTGGCTCATTTCCCTGTCTCTGTTTCCTGTGATGCATTCCTGAGTGGTTTTGGAACATCTGTGGATAAACATGCTGCGGTGCTAATAGCAAAATGGTTACATTGTTCTCCTCCCTCCTAAACTGCAATAAAGATATTGATTTAAAAAAAAATGTTTTCATGAAGCTCTGTGGCTCTGATAATGATGCTCAAGTATCAGGTTGTGATTGAGTTTGCTCTGGTTTTGAAGCCTAAAGAGAATATGAAAATATAAGTTTCACAGTAAACACAGTCAAACTGGGTCAAACGTCAGATGAGAAGGACACAATTAAAACCGGAGATGGTGGAAATGTGTTTTTGTGCAGAAAACAAACTCAATCCCACTAATTCCACTACATTTTCCTGCACTGAGAATAAAATCAAGCTAATAATAGTGTGCACATAGGAGCGCTGGGCTTTTCAAAGAAGAGACTAATTAACTTCCTGTGCGAGGAAACAATTCAATAGTTCTCCCCTTCAGTGATAGTAAACTTTATACCTGCTTCAGCCACACTCATTCAGTTCCCCGCTACATCGCTGTCATTTCATTCTACCGACCTTAAATGTCAGTTCATGACATTTATTTACATTTACAAGCAGAGTCTTTCCCGTGGCACCAGTCTCACTTTAATGTCATCATCTCTCATATCAAAACCTATTTTCTATTTGTCACTTTCATTTCCTTTTCCTTTCTCACTTATTCCATCCTGCTGATTACCATATTGACTGATGTCTGACACTAGATATCCCATCATACTGGCTTTTTCTCACTGTCATTTATGTTGACCTGTTTATTTTCTTTTTGCCACATAACCAATAATGTCATATTTCACCCGACTATCAATGATGGTTATAAATATTTTGCAGTGCCGAGAGGAAATATTATTTTTGTGTCAAATTAGAGGCAGGCGCCTTCGTCAGCTTCGTTGAGTGTGACCTATGGAGTATTGACTTTACAGTTGGTTCAAAACTGGCCTCAAACTGATAAACAAACAACTGCCATGGGAAGCCACTGCGCCAACAAGGGAGGGCATGGCACCACTGTAACCTGTGTTGCATGTTTTGCACCCAGGTGTTGAACCAGCAACCGCGTCAGCAGCGGGAATATTGCGAAAGACACGGAAGTACTAGCTACTGGCTTGAGGGAGGCTTGAAACAATTCACCTCTGAGGTTGATCATTTCAACATGGGAGTCTGTGGGAATTGACGAGCTTGGGGAGCCAGCCTCAAGTGGCCACCATGTGAACTGCAAGTCCCCCAACTACTTGAATATCTTTATATTCACTCATTTATACTTAATCACTTCAAATGATCAAATAAAATGATGTCAGATCATCCATAGTATCTGACAACGTTGATGCAGCTCATGAAAAGAGGAGCATCACATTACTCCCTCTACACTCTCCCATGTGGCTGGCTCATAATTAGAGGAGTTATTGTTTTAATTGTGTTTTGACTTCACCACAGGTGAACATCAGACGGGAGACAGAGAGAGCGAGAGAGCGAGAGAAAGAGAGAGAGAGAGGCTGTGATGAAGGAGAAGATGGCAATTCAGCAGAACTTCATCCAACAACATCCGGATCCACTGCAATCAGCTAACTGGGCCTCAGCCTCTGCCTCCGACCTATAAACCATCCTCCGACGACAGCTTCCTGGCATTCATCAGCGCAGATTCTGGGGTATCACTGCTCGCTCGTGCACTTTAACTTATGACGGGGCAGCGGTGGATCTTTTCATTTTCCACTGTGGCTCTTTCAACCTTTCTCCTCAGCGTCGTAGTCCGTGTGAAGAGTGAGACGGAAGATGAGAGGCAGCTAATTACAAAAGACCTTCTGGAAGTTCACTTGTCTCACTGGAGGATTTTTAACTTCTGGAAATGTGAACTTGTGAATCCGAGCTCGTGAGAGGGGAATTGCCTCTTGTTTATTCAGACCCTGTTGCGGCAGAGTCTCTTGTTCAGTAAGCTCCATTGATTAGAAGTGGAATGGGGCAGCGGGCACGTCCCGTTTGTTGTGGGAAGGGTGGCAAAGTTAGCACGCTCGCCCCCAAAGAAAGATGGGGATGCAGAGTCACGACGCAGAAGATGGAGGGAGAGGAATGCTGATCTCTTATATTGGTGAAAGTCATGAGATTGTCTAAAAAGTACAAGCAACCTCTAGTATAAGTAAATACAGTCATTTTTTTTGTCTTGTCTCTAAAGGAATATGGTTTGTTTTTATTAATGTTAATCAGGATGCAAGAGAACTTATAATAATACTCTTACTGGCTGTAGTAAAGTCTTTAAACCTCGCCTCCTCCATGTGAATGAATGGGAAATGGACCAAAGTAGAGAGTCAAATATCTTTTTTTTCCACCATTGTATTTCAGTTACTTACGATGGGCTCATTTTGTTTTTACCTGGTTATTTGATGCAATAAAAACAGGTGGAACATGAGGATGATTGACAGGTGAAATTGTAATTCTAACTCACAGTACAATGAAATGTAATCTGAGTAAATAAAGGCATGAGATATTGTCAGGTGAAGAAAATCAGAGCCAATGCCAGATATAGTCCCACCACTATCATTGACATGAAACCTCTTCTTCACACTGTATCATGTTTATCTGGATAACAACATTTTTTATTGCTTCTATCAACGTTTGTTTCTTAAAAGATGGATCGTCCACATTTGTATTGACGTATGATTAAAGAATTTCTGCAGAGATTGAGCTCAGACTGTTGAAGTCAACAAAGTGCACCCCTGGGTTCCTGTAATACAAATGCTTGAAATCAATCTACATTTCTCATAACGCAGCTTCAAATCTAATTGACTCGGGCCGAGAGGCGCAATCTCCTCGTCATATCGGCAAATGATAAATTAGAGATAATTACAGAATTGTAAATCCGGGCAGAAATATTGCGGGAACAAGAGAGCAGGCAGATTTGGGACACTGTGGGAGGAATTTGAGAAGCTTGATAATTCCTCTGGAGTGTAATAAATGTTTTATTTCTCCTTATAAGATCAGCGGATACTGTCTGATGTCAGAGACGTGTTCCCTGGCTTTAATGAGGCAGTTTTAGACGACGGCGGAGATAATTCACCACACCACTATTGATTCTAATGGGGAGGAATTATGTCCCGGACTTGTTGCACCGTTTCTCTCTGTGGTGGAAGTCAGCAGAGTCACAACAAGTACCAACACACAACAGGACCTGCAGTGTTTATCTCCCGACAGCACCGCTACTAATGTGACTACAACCATTCAGGTCACATTCCATTTGCTTGGAAGCTAAATTATCATGCACATCAGAGGCCAATTAATGTCACTTTGAGTTCTAGTCTACAAGTTGGTTGAGTTAAAAAGTACATAACGTAGGATTTAGTGCCATCTAGTGGTGAAATTGAATGTCTTGTATATATACGTACATGTATGTATATATACTTGCGTGTGTGTGTGCGTGTGAATAAAGGGCTGACTCTGGAGCAATGAAAACAACATGCCGTACATTAAGATGATTATAACATCACGAAAGCATCAGAGCAATTATCTAAAATGTCATTTCTGACAATAAACCTAAGTCATGTCATCCAAATCTTACACACTGGACCTTTAATACAACTAATTAAGTCCAAATATATGGAGAAAAAAAAGATTCGGTCATAAATTAAATTAATAAATTAATTAAAGTACAGCAAATGCAAATGGAAGCATTAGATTGAAACTAGAATTGGGCATATTCAGAGAATACAGCTCAATAAAAGCACATTTGACACATGGCTTTTTAAGATTTGAAGCTTTCGACATGTTACATAAAGCTTATTTCACATATCAGTTTTAGAGTGCTGCTCAGGCCTGATAAAGTTAAACAGAATTATGAAAAAACAATCGGAGACAAGATTTAATTCTTCCCTCTCTGTCTCAACGTGTCAGCTTGGCAGCTTTTACCTGCTTTAACGAAACATATTCAAAGGGATTCTTCCGTCCTATTATTCTTTCTTTCATTTATTTCTGACAGTCGCCACTGAAGCATGAACTGTGAGGAGAACATCCTCACACATGTGTCTCTGCACCTCAGGATTAAAGCTCTGACATCCCAGACACTGGCCATCGTTGCTACTTCCTGTGGACAAAGCCACTTAAAGAATAACAGTTTTTAATTAAAGTTGATATAATTCCACATTGAGCTCATCAGTTGTTCTGCCTCAAAGTTCTTTTAGAGAACTCTACTTCTGACAGAATAAATTAAATAGCCGAGAAACATGATCAGGACCATTTCAGAAAATAATCACTCCGCTATGCAATTAAATTGAACATTTTCATTTGCTCATGTTCGAGCTCGTGATGGGTTACAGGTAAATCTGTTGGCTGCTGTACACACTGAGTTGGCCACTCCCTCCTTTGCCCAACAACACCAGTATGTCTAAACACACACAGCAAGCCACACATTAGGCTTTTTGAAGAAATAGAGATACTATGTGTTATATTGCTATATGCTCATTATGCTAATCACAGCACATATAGTATTTGTTTAAAAGTCAGCAAAAAAAAAAAGAATAGAAAATTCAAGCAGCGTCTCTGCACATCATTGCACACCTTGAGTGGCTCATTCATATTGATTGAAGATGATTATTTTTTTGCTTGAGTCTAGAAATTGTTCTGCTTTTTTGAAAACTTTGCAGACTTTACCTTTGAGGTTATCATTTTAAAAGAAGGACAAGCTCTTACGTTCAGAAAACACATCCTTTTAGTTTTATTGCCCATTGCCGCAGGACCTCTTTTCAACCTCCGTCTGAAACTATATTGTTTTAGCTCTTTAATATCGAATAAAGTCTACTCTGTTCCGATTGGCCAGATATTATTACTTTAATGTGATTGGTCTGGAAATATTGACCTTTTATATACACAAGAAAAACATACAGAATTTTAAAAAACTAAAAATGATCAATTGGTTTCCCTTGAATTTGCCCTCCAACGTATGTGTCAGGTCCAAACTCAAAGTTTGGAAAAGGGCCGGCAGTGAAAGAACAAGGCAGAGACAACTGTTTGATTTTTGGCGCTGCAGCGGGGAGAATCACAGAGGAGGGCGTGCGGATCACACTCCCGGCTCCATGACCCTCTCGTGTCTTCCCCTGCTGCTGGCTACTTTTATTAGGTAGTGTTGGGAGTGATAGTGTTGGGAGAGCAATTAACACAGGAATGAAGACAGAGTTAACAACACAGGAACAAAGACAGAGATAACACGACACAAGGAGAGGAAGACAGAGATAACAACACAGGATGTCCTGAGAAATGCACACACACACGAACATACTGGT
>JAFBJT010108256.1:0-26525 GCA_016785325.1 Chascanopsetta lugubris
CACACACACACACACACACATAGTTGGACACACACACTGTCCACAGACAGTAGGCTGATTCATTTCACTGCGCCTGAATACCATATGTATTAATCCCAGCTACATGACTCAGCATTATTATGAGCCGTATTGTTTTCAGGAGTCTGACTCAGCACATACTGCATGTAAATGAGGTGCTGCATTGTTCAACATTAATACAAGGGAAGATACAATACATAGTGAAATACTTCCTCCCTGTATGAAATAGAAAACTGCAATAGTTTTAAATGTGCATGAGAAAAGTTTTGTTTAAAATCAGTTGATTAAACAGACTGAGACATGACTCAGCATAATCTGTTCTCAGCTTTCATATGAATATAAACTAAATAATATAAATTTCATATCACTTAAAGGTGTAGTCTGTAAGATTTGTGGTCATTTTTGTCACTTCCAAATATATTACAAAACAATTACATTATGACATTTTCCTGAATTTATCATCACCTAAATGTAATATTTTTCCATGATCCTTAAATGAGCCTAATTAATGTATATTTACATGAGGAGCGGGTCCTCTCTACGGGGGCCGCCATGTTTTTACCGTAGCCCAGAGTGGACATACTAAACATCTGAGTTTTAATGTCAACTGAAGTCTACCATAGGTTCTCCTGCATGTTCAGAAGGGTGAGGGTGAGGGGTACAACATGCAACTTCACCTCTAGAGATCACCAAATCTTACACACTGCACCTTTAAATCGGCATTAGGCACATTCTTTGTATGAGTGATGAGAGATGTAAGTGGGTCAGTCCTGCTCAGGGTTTAATGCAGTGATATTATGTCTGAGCAGACTTCAAAAAATGTTGGCATTAAACCAAAATATGAACAACATAGAAAATTAAGAATAAGGTTTTTCTCGAAACTTTGATCAAAGTCCTGACCTCCCAATTTTCAACAGGAAGTGCTGATGTGTGTCTCGATGACATTTCTGTGAACTCTTCCTTTTCCTTTTATTGCCATGTTTCTGAGCCCTGTCTCTGCATACATTACAGTACTTCCTGTATTGTCAATCGAGTGTGTGTATGTCTGTGTGTGTGTGTGTGTGTGTGCGCCCGATAGAATGAGGGAGAGTTTGTATTCGCTGCAAATTAGGGGTGTAACGATACACTAATCTCGCGATACGGTACGATACACGATATGGAGGTCACGATAACGATACGATACAATATTATAGCGATCTATTTTTTAAAGGGAAATGCCACATCTAGCCATGAAAGAGCATGACATAATGACATACACCTTCCTCTTATGGAGGCCGCCATTTTGAATTCAATGTAAGTCAATGGTACTTTCAGGCATATATATATATACAGTATATATATACATGTATGTGTGTGTGAGTGTGTGCATATTTATTGAAACTACAGCAGAAAAGAAAAACATTTGTGGATCTGTCACAGGCTGCAATTTAAGTATTTGCATTTTTCAATATGCTGATACACTAATAACATTTTCAGAGGCTTTTTGTTTTTTTGCAAAATGCAGTGGATCTCTCTCTCTCTCTCTCTCTCTCTCTCTCTCTCTCTGTGTCTCCCTCTCTCGCTCTCAAGAACCTTGCTACACATACACTCTCTCTCTCTCTGTGTTTCTTTCTATAGCGGTACAGGTTTTCACTGTACCGACACGAATCGTCACGTTTTTGTATGGCGATATATCGTGGCACGATATATCGTTACATCCCTACTGCTACTAAACAGTTTGGCTCCGTGAGGATGGACAGACAGATGAACAGGAAATTGAAAAACCTTCAAGCCAAACTTGTCGGCGGCTGATGGGAGATTTCCTTCGTATGCAGATCCCAGGTGTGAACCAGCGGGGCGTTTGATTGGCTGTTGTTGTCCAAATAAACCAGATCAGACCAAACGTGACTGCGTGGATTCCGTTATGAATCACCACTCGGTCGGAACGTGATCAAGTCCTTATGCTCCCCCGCTGCAGCATTCGCTGTCATATGCTTGCAGGCTATGAGTGAAGAGCGATCAATAATGACTGATCAGTAATCTGCACAGGACTCGTCCATGTGTTTATCTGACTGACCTTCTATGGCTCAGTCTAACACCCGTTCCCCTCTCCTCCCTCCAAACGGCTAAAAGCCGTGGCCTTGGAAATGTGTATTCTGCCAGAGTGTGTTGGATCCAGCGCAGGTGAGCCAGGTCCTGCCTCTCAGACGTGTTCTGATTATTTTACTCCCCCTGACTGACTCATCCCGTCGGAGCGTGAGGGCACTTCCACAGCTCGGTGTCTTTGACACTGGCAATTGCTCCCCTCACCTCCTCCTCGCTGCATCTGCATGTCTCACAACACATGGATGCTTCAGGTTCTCCTCTGCTGTGCTCGACAAAGATCGATGGCTTGCATCCGCACATCTCCTCTGACATGATATATGTGTGTGTGTATATAAATGTATATGTATGCGAGGATCCTGAATCTCTGCTCCGTCACCGCGGGTTTGAGTGAAGGTTGTTTTGAGTGGAGGTTGTTTTGAGTGGCAGATAGAGTAGAACGTCCCTTTCACTCGCAGATATGGAGTCCTGCTCATACTGATCATAAAAAGTCAGTTACCCTTGCTTCCCCCTCCCTGTGCTTAGTTGACTGCTGCAGCCGACATCAGGTTTGATCAGCTATTTTTCTTTTTTAAGGTGCGTTGTGACTTAGGTATGAAATGAGAGGCCGCCAAATCGTGTAATATTGTGAGAGATATCGTATCCTTTCTAGATGTAGTGTATTTGTTAAAGGTGCAGTGTGGAAGATTTTTGTCATGTTTGTCACTTCTGAAAATATTCCAAACATTGACATACTGTCATTTTCATGAATTTGTAATCACCTAAATGTTTAGTTTTTTTTCCATTACTCTTAAATGAGCCCATTAATACATGTTTACATGAGGAGTGGGTCCTCTATGTGGAGGCTGCCATGTTTTTACAGTGGCCCAGAGTGTATGTACTAAACATGTTTTAAGTCTACCGAATGCATTTTCAGAAGGGTGAGGGTGAGGTGATGGATAGAACATGCAACTTCACCTCTCGATGTCACCAAATCTTACACACTGCACCTTTAAGGTGTCACGGACCGCACCAAAAGGCGTGGTGTGCCGGATTTGGCCCACGGGCCTTGAATTTGTCTCATGCCAAAGCATATACCTCGGCCGTTCTCAGCACAGTGTTATGACGCACACTGATCTGGTGTTGGCGTGTAAATAACACTGCAAATGAATGTTTGTTGTAAAGGTTTTGATGCAGGTTGCCACGGTAACCGAGCTGATATTGATTTCTATGGGGATTATGTTGTGTTGCTCTCGCTGCTGATTGTTTCTGGTTAGTTTCTGAAGTCGGACTCGATGCTGCGTTGACATATCATTGGCATACAACTTTCCTTTGTTGGTGGGGTAACACGGGTTCAGAGCCCAGGTTATGATTTTGATTTGGAAGAGGTTCTAGCTTCTTGTGTCACTGCTCCAGTTTCACGTGAGGCTATGATCCAGAAATGAGCCGGCGCCCTGTAGAGTCCCACCCAGAGATAATCTTCAAAGGTCCAAACGTCCAGATCCCCGCAGAGCTGCATCAAGTGCAGTTTCCTGTTTGTGTTCATGAGCGACTGTAAGACTGAGATAGAAGCTGCTGCTGGAATGTAGATGGCCTCCTCCTCCTCCTCCTCCTCCTCCAACATCAGGGCTCTTAAAGTGCACAATCCCCTGAATGAGCCGCCCCTCTCCCACTCTGCCAAATATGAAATGAAATGGTTCCATTTCAGGAGGTCATTTGTAAAATATTACTGCAACGGAATCTGGAATATATCCATCTAACAGCAGAGCAGATAGTGGGTCTCAGAGACGAGAAAGACTTTTTCCATTTATCTCAAGTGGAAGAGAAACGGCTTCTCTGCATCAAAAGAGGATAGAAATATGTCGTTGTGACTGGGAAATGTTTCGTTGGATCGTTTTGTAAATCGATGTCAAAATCAATTTAAAACAATTTGTTCATTTGGCTTGTTTAGCTTACTTGTCAAGTAAAGTTTCTATTCACCACCAATGTGCACTCAGGACCTCTGATGTACATTTTCATCGACATGTCATGACAGAATCCGGAAGGAATCCAGAAGAATTCATTGACACATAATCTGGCAGCTATATTTAGATGATGGACTTTCATACCACCATAGTTCTTAACTCAAGGGGATGCAAGATGTTACAACATTGGACTCATTAGTTTCTCTATTGTCTCTGGTATCACAGCATAAAGTTGCTGCATCAAAGTTTGCAGCACAGGTGTGTATAAGTGTGTAGTCAATTTAAATATCTGTAGAAATGCCAAGATGTTAACCTTAAGCATTCTGGCTGAGACAGTTACGGAATCGTACTTGAGAAAAGCAAACGCAAGCATTTTCTGCAGTGAGACAGGACCATACCCCCAGAGAGAGAGAGAGAGAGAGAGAGAGAGAGAGACACACACACACACACACACACAGTGTCAGGGGGGAGGGGCTAATCAAATCCCGTGGAGACAGGAGCAGAGTGAGCTTCTATTTATAGAATCTGAGCTTCGTGGCTGTGGCCTGTTCTTTTCTCCTCACAGATCCAGATCCCAACTCCTGATATTTATAACTGCTCTCCACAGCCGTCTGCTCTGTCTGCTCTGTCTGCTCCGTCTGCTCTGTCTGTACCACCTGCTGTCTGCTCTGTCTGCTCCGTCTGTACCACCTGCTGTCTGCTCTGTCTGCTCCGTCTGTACCACCTGCTGTCTGTTCTGTCTGCTCTGTCTGCTCCGTCTGTACCACCTGCTGTCTGCTCTGTCTGTTCTGTCGGCTCTGTCGGCTCCATCTGTTCCGCTTGCTCTCTCGGCTCTGTCTGCTCCATCTGCTGTCTGCTCTGTCGGCTCCATCCGTTCCACTTGCTCTGTCTGCTCTGTCTGCTCCATCTGCTGTCTGCTCTGTCGGCTCTGTCTGCTCCGCCTGCTTTCTGCTCCATCTGCTGTCTGCTTTGTCTGCTGTCTGCTCCGTCTGCTGTCTGCTCTGTCTGCTCCGTCTGCTCTGTCTGTACCACCTGCTGTCTGCTCTGTCTGCTCCGTCTGTACCACCTGCTGTCTGCTCTGTCTGCTCCGTCTGTACCACCTTCTGTCTGCTCTGTCTGCTCCGTCTGTACCACCTGCTGTCTGCTCTGTCTGCTCCGTCTGTACCACCTGCTGTCTGTTCTGTCTGCTCCGTCTGTACCACCTGCTGTCTGCTCTGTCTGCTCCGTCTGTACCACCTGCTGTCTGCTCTGTCTGCTCCGTCTGTACCACCTGCTGTCTGCTCTGTCTGTTCTGTCTGCTCCGTCTGTACCACCTGCTGTCTGCTCTGTCTGTTCTGTCTGCTCTGTCGGCTCCATCTGTTCCGCTTGCTCTGTCGGCTCTGTCTGCTCCACCTGCTTTCTGCTCTGTCTGCTCTATCTGCTGTCTGCTCTGTCTGTTCTGTCTGCACCATCTGCTGTCTGCTCTGTCTGCTCCGCCTGCTCTGCCTGTTCAGTCTGTTCCATCTGCTCCGTCTGCTCCGTCGCACAGATCCGAGAAAGATGAATTTAACGCACTCTGAACTACACATCATGTCGTACAAATGTTTAGGTTAACACGCCTAAATGTCATGTTCAACAAGCTGTGGCCTCCTTATCTCAGTTCCATCCGTGTCTGGCACCAACACACATTCAGATTGACAAAGGGGTTCGATTCAGATTACTATTATATAATTACCCAAAAATAGGAGGAAGCCTTTCTCAATGCTTATAAAGAAATAATCTATTAATTCACATGTGTCAAACTCGTGGCCCTCTGTGAAATTGAGTTTGACTCCCCTGTAATTCATTGGAGGATGAGTGTTCATTAAATCTGAACATGACTTGGAATCCAACAAGAGAGTTTCATCAGACGTCCACATGATATTTCACAAACCCAACATGAACTGAGCTTTAACCAAAGACCGTTCAGATTCAGGGTCTTGGCAACTGTCCTAGTGGAAGTTGGCCTTAGTTTTTATTTTTTTCTAATTCCATCATCCTCCTCAAACATCTTGAAATCCACCGACAGACTCGATGCGTTAGATCATACAAGACACATGACAGACATCAGAGAGCTGCTGCTGGATCAGGATCAAGACCCCAAATGGGTTCAGAGACGTGGCTCTGTGGTCCTGACTTAAAGGAGCCAGACTGCTGATTAAAGGCTGAAACTCTAGGGTCTGTAGCATCAAAGGGTGTTTGTCCATCACATGTTACTGTGACAACTGAACAGGGGTGAACTTTTTTTATTCTGTGTTCAAAAGAGTTGTGATCCAACAACCTGTCAGCAGGACTAAGAACAGTTATGTGTAAGAATAAGAAGAAATAGAAATAACAAGAAGAAATTCATGCAGTCAATATAAGATTTCATGAGGTTTGTTACACTCGACCCATTGAACAAGTCATTCATCAATTGCTGGTGCTAGCAAGGAGACTCGAACCCATGAGCACTAGCGTCTATTGTGCGTACATCTGTTTTTGGCATCAAGGAGCAAGATTTGCCTGAGGTACAGCGCCACCCACTGGTCAACAGTGTAATCAACTGCGTAGTAACCACAGGGTCACATCCCACATGGGTCTTAAGCGAGGAGACAGAATCCATGAATGGAACATCCACTGTGGTGTCAGGAAGTGAGATTTACTCATAGCACAGCTCCCCCTACTGGCCACTATCAGACACAGTATCTGATAAACGTGCAAAAACCGAGTATTAGAATATTGACAGGAACCGCTATGACAACAGGAAGAACATTTGTCCACCATGGAGTAAAGTGCTGGCCGGCGCAGAGTTTCTAATTACATTTGACTCCACTAGTCTTGGGTTGTTTGTTCACCACAGATTAGAGGCAGAGGGAAGATATGGATCAGGCTCCACTTTGTTGGATCTAACGTTGTGGATGTTGCTTATTAGGTCTGCTATCGATGCCCAGGGTCAGGCCGGCTGTAAACAAATCAATAATGTTTTATTGGTGTTTATTCTGTTGCTGCTGCTCAATCCAGAGATACAGAGAGAGAGAGAGATACAGAGAGAGAGAGAGAGAGAGAGAGGGGCAAGTGTGAATACAGCCCATGATGGAAGTGCTTGCCTCAGTTACGGGCTGTGGATCCAGTGAGTTCTCACCTTCAGCACCGAAGATGACTTCACGCCTGCTGTCACGCATGTCCTGTATCTGCACACTTGGACAAGGTTTCACCTCCTCACCAGGGTCAGGTCTGACAGGCCACGCCCCCGATGGAAGCTTCATCCTTATTTAAAGGTGCAGTGTGTACGATTTGGTCACGTCTATAGGTGAAGTATGTTGTATCCATCACCTCACCCTCACACTGCTGAACATGCAGAACCTGTGGTGGTAGACTTCAGGTGTCCTCTCGATGGAGGCCGCCATGTTTTTACAGTAGTAAAAGTGGACATATTAAACATCTTTTGAGTTTTAATGACAACTGACGTCGACCATGGGTTCTCCTGCATGTTCAGAAGGCTGAGGGTGAGGTGATGGATGCGACATGACACTTCACCCCTAGAGGTCACCAAATCTTACACGCCACAGAGGGTCAATGGACTGAATAACCCCGTCCCTCATCTCATGGTGGCGAGCTCTGTGTTACACGCAGCTTTCTGTCCATCTCTATTTTTAGATTTTTGCCATGAGGTCCTAGACAGATGATTCTCAGAAGAGGAGAGATGTGGATTGTGTAGAACTAATCATCATCAGTGAAGCTCCTCTCCCCTCACCCTGGCGGTTTGCCAACACCTCTCCCCTTTTATTTATTTATTTATTTATTTATTTTTAAATCCCGACAAGCCGTTTAATCTCTTAGTGCTAATTTACCTGTGTGCAGCCTGCACCGGCCTGGCTGATTGGGAGGTTTGATGCTCCAGCTGCAGAGCACAGCTGGTCCCCTCCTGCCTCTGCTGTTCCACTTCATCTGGATATGGCCGCCGGTCGTCTGCAGGCTACAACAACACGAGGCACATCTCCCTGGTGCCTGGGTGATAGATGACAGAAGGAAGCATTAGCAGATATAGGAAGATGGATGGTGTTTGAGGTGGGGGCGGTGTCACAGAGGAGCTGATGCTCATGTGGGAACCCACAGGAATTGATGGACTTCTTTATTTATTTATATCCTCTTCCTTATTTTATAATCTGTTTCCGTCCCCCTCACTGTTTCCCTGAGATGCAGCAGGAAACACTGCAGGTTCTTTCATGCTCCAGGTAGAAGTTCGATAAGCCCCAATGTGATTATTCGCTTCATTCTCTCTCGGGCAGGGTTTCATTGCACTCAGGGTAATAGAGTGTATCATTCACTCCACTTCTTTCTGTGGAGTGGTACCATTTTCATATATGGCTTTATTTAGCTTTTGCTCTGTTATGTGCAGGAGTAAATGACACTCATCAGATGAAAGCTTGAAGAGTAGCTGAGATGAGGAATTGAAATATTTGATTAAATTGTGAAAGGCAAAAATAAATCAATAATAATAATGAGGATGATGATGATGATGCTTTCTGTTATTAATGTTATTATTCTTGTTATTATTATAATAAAAATAAATATCACATAATCATAATAATAAAAGTAAAATAACTAGAATAAAAGAGAATGAAATCAGATAAGATCAAATAAAAAAAATCTGGAAAAAAAAGAAATTGTGAAAGGTAGTGTTTGACTTCTGTGAAAAAAAGAAATATTGAATAATAGTAATAAGCAGAAAAGGATTAAAATCAAATGAAATGAAATGAGATAAAATATTAAATAAAGTAAAATACAATGAAATAAAATAAGAAATAATAGAACGCAATAAGAAAAAGAGTTTGATAGGTGTGTGTGTCACAACACGCATTTACATTTTTAGACCAGCTCCTGCAGCCAACAAATCTGAGTCAGCATTGAGCTCATGCGTCCTGGATGGTGCACCAGACACAGAGACAGGAGTCGGTCCCGTACATCTTGTCCCTGACGACCTGTCGCTGCAGATGTGGCTCTGCAGGCTTCGTTTGTCTAACTGATGGTGAAATGATCTGGTCCATTAGGACCCTCACCCCCGGGGAGGACTGGGCTCGGTGTTCCTCTCCCTAATTAACGCTCATGTAAAATGCACAAGTGGCTCTCAGCTCGCCGGCTGCAGACGGGCCGAGTGGGAGAGCAACAGTTTGTGGAAGCTCTGCCTCGTGGGCTTCAGAGAGCTCTCCCCGTTCAAAGAACGCACGGCAAGATCAATTTTTTTCAGCCTTTTGAATTTTTATGTCTGTGTTATATAATTTATTATCCGTGCCTTTTCTGTATTTTCATTCTAAAAGTTGGACTTTTCAGGGAACGAAGTTCTTCCAGCTTCAGGCGGGTGAAGAATATCAATGACATGTTTAATACAATGATTAGTTTCCATACATTAAAGGTGCAGTGTGTAAGATTTGGTGACACCTAGAGGTGTTGTGTCCCTCACATTCATCATCTGACCACGCCGTAGACTTCAATTAGCATTAAAACTCAAAAGATGCTCAGTATGTCCACTCTGGGCTACTGTGAAAACATGGCTGCCTCTGTAGACGGGACCTGCTCCTCATGTAAAAATACATTAATGGGCTAATTTAAGAGTACTGGAAAATAATAAAACATTTAGGTGATTATGTATTCATAAAATGTCAAAATGTAATTGTTTTGTAAGATTTTTTGAAATGATAAAAATGACTTTAATCTACATACTGCATCTTTAAAAAAATGCATACATTCATTGTGTCAATAGTTATCGTTACTTATATCGCCACAAGCCTCCACACAGACTCTCTCTATATGCTCTGATTGCTGCTCAGGCTCCTCCCACCACAGATGTTGATTGAGTTTTCTATAGTGAAATCCCATAAACACAAACCCACAGGTCATTTGTGCAAGTGGCTGATTACAGCCCATAGTTACATTTTATTGTGAAGCAGCTTCCTGCAGTTAACATCAGTCCTTTCAGCCGATGCCCCAAAACAAGGTGTTTATGTGCAGTACATTATCAGGGTTAGTGATGATGACGATGGAGACTAAGGAGGAAGCTTTTTACACATTATAAGTTTATCTTCCATCAATAAAGACATAACGTTTACAAAGCACTTAACTCAGCACAGGAACTTCTCCCTCAGCCTTGTGTTTCTAACAGAACCGGAGCTTTTAACAGCACTGACGCAACATGGAACCTGCATCTCTGCAGGTGTTGGAGCTTCTCTCCTGCTGCTCCTCAGGATCAGGTTCTGCAGAGACTCAGATGGTGCATGTGTGAACACAGCTGCAGATCCTCCACAGGGTTCGAGCATGAGGGCGTGGTCACAATGTAAAGGTTATGTGGATTTTGATGGACGAGATCGTCATGAAAAGAGTGAATCATTAACATTTTTAATAGTGGTGGACAAAGTGGACTCCATACAAAGTGGAGGAGATGCATGGTCTCGATGGATAGGTACCTTATTGACCCAGAGGGAATATTCATTTTTCGTTTTTTCTTTTGAATTTGCTTTTTTAGATATCTATCTGCTGTCGATAAGGACTGGCACTGTATTACAGAGGTCGCACCGACAACAGGGCGGAGCAGATCCACCGTAGTTTCCATTACAGCACAATCAATGACCGTCTCCACCCCCTGATCATCTTCTCGTTTGTTTTTATGACATCAGATCTGCTGGATTATCTGTAGCCGTCGTATGAGAGGAGAGAGCCTTTCTTTGCAGAGTGCATGTCTCAGCAACAAACTGGACGCAGCTATTTGTAGATTCACCAGAGAACAGGTCTTAGAGCACCATATTTATTTCTTTATTTATTTTGTTTTTCAAAAATATTTTATCTTAAAGCTGCACGGTGTCAAATGAAATGTCCCAGCAGATTGTTGGAAGTTGTGAAACCATCCAAAGAGATGTTCAGGTTGTGATTTAAACACAAATAATGTATTGATCAATTATTCAACTGACATGAATCTCTTAAATAACTGATTGAATAATACCTCCAGGGCTCCCCCTAAAGAATGGGACAATGGCGCTGCTGTTGCACAGCGGGTTGATCTGCGCACACTGACACACACACACACACACACACACACACACACACACACACACACACACACACACACACACACACACACACACACACACAGAGTCACAGAGACGAGCCCGCTCGTTCACTTGAACACTCTTCCACCAGCGGACTGAAAGCGCGCGTCAGAGAGTACTGAAGTATGTTAATAATCATTATATATATATATAAACATATCATATTGTCACTTCATTTTAAAATATGTTGAACACGCGTATAGGTGATGTGCATACAGATACAGTCAGATAACTAGTGTCATGATTACCAAACAGAAACTACAACAGATACCACATACATTTACATAACTCTTTACTGTAACTACATCGGTTATTTTCATCTTATATAAGGAAAAATGTGTCCATAAAGGTTAATATCGCAATGTTGAATTAAGGCATTTATTAATATTAATGTCATATTAAATCGTAATTGCAGTTTTCCCAAAACATGAAATCTTTCTGTTAAAAGTCCAACAAGTGTGAGTGAACAGGTCTGAATATAAAATCCTCTTCTATCTCATAAGTTCATGATAGGGTTGTGTGTGTGTGTGTGTGTGCGCGCGTGTGTGTGTGTGTGTGTGTGTGTGTGTGTGCGTGTGCGTGCCTTAGAGGCCTGTGGGTTGAAATTAGAGTAGAATGGAGCATTTCATCATGGTGACTGGACCTGAATCCATGTGTGAAACCCAGTGAGTCGGGTCGGGGCGAGCGGAGCAGAGTGTGAACTGAACTGCTGCTGATCACATCACCTTCAGCTGCTCCACAGCTGGATGGTGTTTTCACCATCCGCCCCACCTGCTTTTTCATTCGACATGTCATCGTCACTTATTGGTTTGTGTGTGTGTGTGTGTGTGTGTGTTGTATGAAACTGAGGGAATACGGGTGTGTGTGTTAGTGTAAATGTCTGCTCATGCATCGCTGTGCAATTCATCATGTTTTCCAGACTCTGAAAGCCTCTGGCTTTCAGCTCGGCTTGTCCCATCTTTGCTGCTGACTTCACATTTTCATGGTCGACTGCTTGTTGATATGGTTGTTGATATGCTATAAGAGCAGCAGTCGGTGTGTGTGTGTGTGTGTGTGTGTGTGTGTGTGTGTGTGTTGGGGGGGTGGGGGGGTCAGGGGTGATGTAAGGCTTCTCCCTGTGCAGCTGGTAAATGGTGTGGCACCTGCACAGGACCAGAGGGTTACATAAGAGAGCAGCCATATCGTGTCTGTGGCACCCGAGGGTCCTCTGCTGACCCCTCATCACACGTTAAACAGAGAAAATCAGGTGTGTGTGTGTGTGTCAGACAGATGCCACTCTGCCCTGACAACATTCAGAGGTGCTGTTCGCCCTCCTCCCCTCATGTAATTAGATTGAAACACTTGTAAGTGAATTAGTCGACACTCAGAAGTGAAATCACATCAGTGTGGCTCAAATGCTGCTTTTATTGTGACAACTCACTGGAAGTACTTGTACACGTGAGGCAGGCACACCTGAGTGTACGCTCGCGTGTCATCGCTTGTTCATCAGTCATCAAAGGCCACTGAGCTTCATCAAGTATATCTTTTCCATTACATCTTCACACAATGACCTTTAATCCAGACTGTAGACACATAGAGATACTTTTCATGGTGATATTTTTAACTACTCAATAATTATTCATTCTTTTTTTGTTTTCTGAATTGTCTGAGGTAGAGCTCAAACCCTAGCATAACCCGTAGACTGTATATAAAGATGGACGTAGCGTCCGTGACGTCAGCCATTGGTTTCAGCTGAGAGGTTTTGTGGCAAATTGTGGGCATGTCCCTTGTCGCCATCTTGCCGAATCCTAACTTTTCCCACTTCTCGGTTCAACAAAAAAAATGGGCAGAAAGGCGGAACACACACGGAGCTGTGGGGCGGCTCGTGGTGCCGTCACCTCATTTGCGGTACATAGCAGGTCGGCTCGGGATTTTAGGACCACAGCCCTAATTATACATCATTTCAAACGTCGCTAGAATAAAAATAAGCGAGTTAGAAAAAAGATTCACCCCCATTCAGTTGTCACGGTAACACATGTGACTGATTGAGAGCAAAACCAAAGTTTGTACCAGACTTTAAACATGTCATTCACCTCTGAAGTTGATCATTTAAACATGGGAGTCTATGGGGGTTTGCTCCCTTGTTTTGTGCCCTCGCCCCCCCAGTGGCTGCCCTTTGAACTGCAAGTTTTTTCTTCTCCTGTCGTGCTTCCATCCATCTGCACTGGAGGTTGACCCTCGGTATAACCATGTACATGCTTTGCTAACCTGCTGGTGTTGGTGGTTCGATGATCATGACATCTCTGTGCCTGTTACATCACATCTCTATCAACTCCTTGAGAAGAGGAACCAACATACATGTGTGGCTTCGATCACTCAGAGGTCGAGTTCCATGTGACAGATTACCAGCTCCTCTGGAATCCTCTGTACCACGTATATGCTTAATAATTGAACATGTCAGTTAGTCATTAGAATGGACATACCTATATCCATATAGAGTGCTGAACTTCATTATAGATTTTATATATATATATATATATATATATATATATATGTGTGTGTGTGTGTATATATATGTTTATATAAAGTAAGCAGTGAAACCAAATGTATCCATAAACTAATAAAATAAATGAAAAGGAGAAGATAATTTTGACAAATATATCTTAAACAAGCATTTTATTAATGGCCCATGTTGCCATGTTAGCATAGGTTTCCATTGCAGATTTTTCCATTTTCAATGACTCATTATGGAATGCATCCTATCTGATGTTACCTTTGATTTAAATGAGCATAACATTAAAAAAATTGCCTAAAAATTAAAGCACCCAATTAACACTATGCAGTTTAAAGTGAAGCCAAAAACAAACTATTTCCCCAGAGGTGATCAGACCTTTAATGAGACTTTGTCAATTTGATGAGGCCATATATCCTTAACGCGTATAGTTCGATTTTACTCCTCCTTCCTCCCCTACTCCTCCTCTTCCTTCACACCGACACACCTGTCTGATGCAGCTGCTGGAGGTGAATTCATGCCACGCTGCTCTCTTCACATTCTCTGACAAAGTATTTTTACAAACCTGCACATCCCATAATAACTCCAGCCTGACACCCACCCCACAGTTGGGTATGTTGCTCACCCACTCTGTAGAATGTCCCCCGTCCTAATTGCCACATCAGAGGGAAACCCTGGCTGTGGGAGTGGATGTGGGGGCGTGACATTAAAAGCTCATCATCACATACGTACAGCAGCAGTAGCCGCCGCAAAGGGGGCGTGGCTTATATGTTTTAGGGTGATATGATTATACCCTGCGATACGAACGTAACTCTGTTTGCTATTATGGTCTGCGAGCAGCCTGCCGTCTACTCTGATTCCCTCTCACCTCCATTAGCTCTCAGATCGACACCGACTCACTGACTCCGCCCCTCACTCCTCCTCCTCATCATCCAACACTTATGGCAAAGTCATTACAGCAGATCGAGCACTGATAGAGAACGTATTCTCTTTTATCAGCCCGCCTGCTCTCGTCTCTCATGAATCATCAATGGACAACGGGCAGGCCGGAGTGTGATAATGTCCAGCTGTCCCGAGGACACAGATCTGAGGGACTGTTGATGATCTGCATCGCTAAGCTTTTTACAAAAGACACTGATGGACTCGTCTCATTCGCTCACGTTGTCGCACGTGAATTACATCAGGTCTGAATCTGTCCGAGTCCATTGCTGTGAGACAGGCAGGAGGACAGGGACAGACAGTAGGACAGGGACAGATGCTCGACTCCATAGACATCTCCGCAGAGACATCAGACATGTTGATGTGTATTTATCCGCCTCAGTGAGACTTAAAGGTGCAGTGTGTACGATTTGTTGACAAAGAAGAGGAAGTTTTATGTTGTATCCATCACCTCACCCTTCTGAACATGCAGGAGAACCTATGGCAGACTTCATTTGTCATGACAACTCAGAAGATGTTTAGTATGTCCACTCTGGGCTACTGTAAAAACACGGTGGTCCCCGTACAGAGGACCGAGGGGCAACCTCCGGTACAGATGGATGAAGCACAATAGGAAGTGAAAAAACCTGCAGTTCATAGAGTAACCACTGGGAGCTGACTCCAAAAGAGAGCAAATCCCCATAAACCCCCAACTTCAGAGGTGAATGAAACTGTTAAAGTCTAGTACAAACTTAGGTTTTGGTCTGAAACTCGTTTCTTTTTTTAATCGACGTTTGAAATTCTGCATAATTAAGGGTGTGGTCTCTTGAGTGACACTGGAGTCAACCTGGCAGGTGTCGCAGATGAGGTGACGGCACCACGAGCCGACCCACAGCTCTGTGTGTGTTCCGCCTCTTTGCCCATTTTTGAATCAACCGGGAAGTAGGAGGAGTTAAGATTCGGCAAGATGACACGCCCACATTTTGCATCAAAACCTCTCCACTGAAACCAGTGCAGAAACCTGAGGTGAATCCACTGAATTGAACAGGAATGCAGAGTCGGATGCTTTACACACCTGTAAGCATGTAATGAACATGCATCAGATACAACGATGACATCATCGCATCGAGAACATGTGGTTCTCAACTGGTCTAGCTTCGGGATCCAACATCGCCCCTTAACGACGGGCCGCGACCCAAATCAATACAAGGACATCCATGATTCATGTAACCGGTGTCGTACTTGATCAATTAGCATATGTTTATGATTATAAATTCATGACAATGTCAGTTTGTAATATCTTTAGAAGTGACAAAAATGACAGAAATCTCACACACTGCACCTTTTAAAGAAGTCTTCAGGTTGCTGTTTAACCTCCCACCGCTCCTCCGGTTGCAGCCGCTCCACAGTGGCCGGCCGCTTGGCCGCTTGATTGACAGCCAGGTGAACAAATGAGAATCAGTCCCAGCATCGCTCCAGATGGACAGACAGCGTCTCTGTGTCCTTGGGGCATCTCTCACTGTCCCTCGGAATTTGAGGCCAACAGGAAACTAAACGGCTCCTCTGGCTGACTGCTCCACCGCTCCGCCTCCAGGCAGATGCAGCCTCAGCCGGTCAGGACTCATTTTCGGGACAATTAAGCAGCAGACGTCCGACTCAGCACTTCATGGGAGACTCTCTGTGACTCCCTGTACACCTGTCACTCAGGCACCTGCCCCAGTTATCAAGCAGCAGCTCCGCTGTGGACACATGGAGAGGGTTAGAACTGACAGAGGATGCGCGTGTGGAGCAGAACATGTGGTGTCAGCGCTGGAGATGACATGTTTGAACGAGAGGTTGATGAGGTGAAGTCAGTTTCACATTAGCTGATCCGTCCGTTGGAGGATCTTTGTGTTTCTGTGCGTTGTTTATCACCATCAGCTCTGTGAGGCTCTCACTCTGCATGTGAGAAACAAACACTGGAAGAAGATTGCTGAGTGCTTTTTGATGATATTGTAAATGTCACAAAAGACTTTTAGTATTTTGGGAAAAGTGTCATCTGATTGGGAAATGTAAAAAGTCCTGGAGAGCCGTGATGTAAATGATGAGCACCACGTCTCTTTTCAAAGGTCTGAAGGAACAGAAATGTACTGATGTGGTTTAAGCTGATATTTCATCATTCAAGATAGTAACTTCATTCAAATTGTATTGGCTCGTTGTCCTTTCTTATTAATGAATCCAATTTATAAATGTTCAATATCGAAGAGCCACTGATGCTCGGTGGGTATGTGGATAATTTACGCAGGTTCAAGAAGTCCAATGTCCAATGCAAGAAATGCCTCTTCCAATCATTTATTACGTCAAAAAACTAAAGAACAAAAGGAAGATGGCTCTCACTGCCTCTCTCGCGCTGGTAAGAAATCATATGCTCACCCAGGTGCATGCTGGTCCTCTACCTGACAACCTACATACATCACGTCAGGTACCTACGGTGGTTAACCAATTCAATCAAAGTAAACAAAATGTCAATTATTAGTTCAAATCAGCAGAACAAGAAAAATAATATCAAACAAATGACAAATAAAGAAGTGTATTTATTTATGTATTTATTATCCATAAAACCATGAAATATAAGCAAAATAAAATATATAGCTTCTACACCAATGTGATTTCAGTTCCGTAAGAGCCACAGTTAAAGATGGAAAGATGGAGGAGGCTGATCCAGAGGAAGCGCATTGATATTTGAACTGAAAACACATTCTCTCTTAAGCTGGTTTTGCTGGAGCTTTGCTCACCCAAAGAACTTTTTGTATGTTCATTTATATGATGTTTATTACTATTTATTTAACGAAAATCAGAAAAAAAAGATTGATTGACCTGGCAGAGATGTGAAAATACTGTCATAGTTTGAGCTGATAGGTTGTTTGCCCTTATTCAAAGTAACGTTGACCTCCCAGGATTTTTACTACACCACCAATCAGGGTTTTATTACATGTGAAAGTGAATCTAACGTCAGTGAGTTTCATCTATTCTTAGGAAATGTCACAAACCTCTGAATGAATAGTTGATGAGTTTTGATAAAAAGTAGATATAGAATATGAAAAAAAGTTCTCTGTTGTTATAGTTTGTCTCTAAACATTTTGTTCATTCTGCACATCGACACCGTTGGTGGAGATTCCATAACTGATTATTTTGTTTTGCTTTGACGATGAATTCAGTGGATTTTGGGGCTCAATTATTATTAGTGT
Organism: Chascanopsetta lugubris; assembly: GCA_016785325.1. NCBI lineage: Eukaryota > Metazoa > Chordata > Actinopteri > Pleuronectiformes > Bothidae > Chascanopsetta > Chascanopsetta lugubris. Next base: position 17,777 of record JAFBJT010108256.1, read on the forward strand.
GTTATAAGTGACTCCAACACGTTCCTATGAAATTAACATCATTAACAGAAGCATATCTTTCTTGTCATGAAAATAATTTGTGAATGTCGTCATTAGCTCTTATTTACTGAGGGTAAATAGAAAAGTAGTGATAATAAGAACAAAGGACCATGATTATAAAGGACTGTAGGTTCCCTCATCTCCCGCCTGCTAACCTGTCAGAGTCCATCCATATCCTCTTCACCCTCTTCTTCATCTTCTCCTTCCTCTTGTTCTTCTCATTCATCTTGATGTTTTTGTTTTCCTTGTGCATCTTCTTGTCTTCTTGCTCTTGTTCTTCTTCTCGTTCTTCATGTTCTTTTCCTCGTTCGTTTTGTTCATCATCCTGTTCTTGTTTTTCTTGTCCTTTTTTTCCTTCTTGTTCTTCTCCTTGTTCTTTTTGTTCGGCTCATTGTTCTTCTTGTTCTTATTCTTTGTTTCATTGTTCTTGTTGTTTTTGTTCTTCATCTTGTTCTTGTTCTTCTTCTCCTTGTTCTTTTTGTCATTGTTCTTGTTTTTCTTGTTCTTCGTGTCATTGTTCTTGATCTTCTCCTTTTTCTTCTTCTTGTTTTTCTTCTTGTCCTTGTTCTTTCTCCTCCTCTTTCTTCTTCTTCTGTTCATCGGTATGTCAGACCACAGAGACTGGTTCAGCCCCCCCCCGCCCCCCCCTTCGTGTCAGTGTGAGACCTTATCTCCTGTCAGGAGATGTGTGGCCATCCCATAATCTCCTCAGCCCCATGTGTCAGATCTTTATCTCCGTGAAGCTTCTTCTCAGCTCCTCTTTCTTTTTCTCTGTCCTCTCGTCATGTTCAGGAGTGACTCTGACGTCTGAGAACGTTCAGTTGTCAAACAGACGACGTCAGTGTGAGTGTGGATGTGACGGACGCTCGGCTCAGGCTTTGTCATGACTCAGCAAAATAAATCAACATGTAAACAGAGTGATGGTATTTAACGTGAAAGTCAGTGTCAGTCAGGTCAGAGCTGAGCTGCTCAGACATTAAGCAGCAAACACTGCTGTTGTTTAGAAGATAAACTACACAAGCCAATGTCAACAAAGTGTTTATACTAATGGATGAGCAGGATTTCAATTAAAAGATTATTGATGATGTCATTGTTCAAGCTTGAATAGAACAGAATTGAGGGGGTTATCATACTGTAATTAATCACTTGCTGCTGAACACAACTCACATACTGTGATAATATAATCAATGTTATCTAAAGTCATGGCTGATTGGTGTATACCATTGTTATTGTTTTTATCGTCATAACAGCCACAAAGACTGTGTAAAATGGAACAAAAGTTAATACAATTAAATCAAACAAAATTTTAAAAAATAATCAAATGCAAATTGGAAACTCACCAGTAAAAATGAATAAGTCATGTAAATTAAAACCATTAAAAAGGGCAAATAAAATAACATGCAGAAATGATAAAGGAACTCAATAGTTGACCATTAAAAGACAAAGCATAGACAGGAAGTTACATCTACTATGACTGAGACCGATTGAAGCATCAAAGTTTCTCCTTTTTTAATTCCAAGAGTCCAAGTCGTCCATCGTCCTAATGTATTAATCGTAGGCACTAAAATGAAGGGGGGTTGTCAGCTTTGGTGTGAAAAAAGAATGGTGGTGGAGAGTCGCTGTCACTGAGACAATCACTGTTCCTCACGAAGTCATGGATGGTGAGGTCATGCTGAGGTCATGCTGAGGTCATCAGCTCCACAGCCACGAGCTGCCTCGCAGCTGTTTGTTCCAGCCACCGACTGCCAATAACACACATCTATTTTTCTATTATAGATTCACTCACCGCAAGAGGAGATTGTCAGAATATATCAATATAAACAATAAGCCTCTCCATTGTTCATTCATTGTGCTATCAGACTCCGAGGAGCAAACAACAAGCGAGCAAACAGGAGGGAGTTCATCAGAGAGAGAGAGAGAACATGGTCGCACAGGAAACTCTCACAGACTCTAATGGAACAGCGCGATCTGACTCCATCAATTCAAATGAGATTCATACGCTGTCGCCTCCATTCTGTGACCAGCGCAGCGCCATCCTGTCTGTCTGCCTGCCTGTCTGTTTGTCTGCATCATAACTCTGCTCCTCCATCTATCATGTCAGCGTAGAGTCTTTACAGTCACAGAAACCTGGAGCACACCATGAAATCAGTATGAGAGAAGATATTTGCATTCACACTGATTGACAGCTTCTCTGTATTTACTTCGGATCGCCATTGGAGATGTGTATGTGCTTTGTTATCCCTTTGTATGACCACACCATGTGGGGGAAGCTGCTTATGGTCCAGTATGCATCATTGCGGTAAATGCATATGGTTTCCAGGCGGAACAATATTGAAATATTCATGGATTCGTCATAGGTTTCTGTCCGAGCAGTAATCAAAAAAAAAGTTTTGCATGTTTTAAAACGCGACAAATGCGTCTCACAAATTTGAATTCTGCTTTTATGTTTTTGCTGTCACCACATGTTCATACGAAGTCCTTTCACAATCCATTTAAGAATCATATGATGTCATTGGATGAGAGAACATTTCTCTTGTTGTTAGTACCAGATTTAAAGTCATCAGAATTGTTCTCCTTGAGACTGTAACATTTCTGTGGGCCGTCTATCGATCAATGTGAAGACGTTATCTCGCCACACTATAATGTCTTAATTCTGCCGCTGTTAACTGTTACAAGAATAACACACATTTTGAAGAATGTGAGCAAAGTTCCTGGATCATCCCCCGTCTTTCATTCTGATTTTAAACTAACCCCGCCCCCTCTGCCCCTGTGTCAGAGTTGACAATGTCTCATCAAAATCAAGTCTTTGCTGTCATTTAACTTAAAGCGAAAAAGTGGCCAGAGGAAAACACTCACGTGTGGTTGAAACAAATGTAAACATCATGGTGACACTGGACGAACGGTCAGCTGGTCATTCCACTTTCAAAACTCAATAAACAAACCTTCAGTTTACGACGTGAAAACATGGAGATATGACAGTGTTATGAAATGAGGCCCATGCAGCTCAGAGTCAGTGACAGTTTATGATTCAGGGGCTGGCTCCACAATAACAATTACCCCCTTTAATGTTTTCATCTGTGCCTCCTCAGTGCACCAGGCCTCTGTCATTACCCCGTAATAGCAGAGCAGACGTCTGGTGAACAGCCCCCCACTCTCCCACTCTCTGTGTCCCACCAAAGGGAATAACCAGGCACCCAGTGAAATGTGTTGTGGAGGCGGAGCCAGTGACTCAATCAGCAGAACGTGCGGAGATGTTATGGGCAGAGAAGGCGGGGCCTTGGACGCTCCCTTTAACCCCACTCCGGCCCCAAAGCCTGAGTCAGCGATTACTCCCTCCCTCCCCACTCACTCCCACTCTGCTCCTCCATCCTCTGCCCACTTGGCTTCCTGTCCTGCACTTCCTGTCCTGTGCTGTGTCTCCTCACAATTTATTTGAGTGGTGTGTACCCCCCCCCCCCCCCCCCTCCCGCCCCCCCCCCCCCACCCTCTCCTCTCCTGTTTGATTTTGTGACATATCGATTTTGAATTAACTGCCCCCCCCACCCCCCCAGGCTTCCTCACTATTCCACTTCCTTCTCATTACACAGCACAAATAGCTCAGTCTTCTCTTTGATGGCTGCTGTAGATCCACTGATTTTAAAAACACAGCTGTGTTCACCGATAAGATGATGAGACCCAACCCGCCGACGATGCCCTCTGACCCTAATCACACTCCACTCTCCGATATATGGATATTCTGTGTGTTCTGTTCAGCCCATCGAAATCAAACCAGTGTGTATTCAATGTGGATCCATCCTCTCGTTGTGTTTCAGACCCTGGAAGCGGTACTGAACTTCAGGTATTCAGGAGGAGCAGGCAAAGTGGAGGGTTACTACAGAGAACTGTCCCTGGGCGTCCATGTTGACGTGGAGCCGTCTGTGTTCTTCACCAGGGTCAGCACACTGCCTGCCACCAGGTAAACGCGCGCGCACACACACACACACACACTCACACTCACACTCACACTCACACTCACACTCATACTCACACACATACACTATACACCTTCATAGAGACAGCTCAGTGTGCGTGCATCATGGAATAAGTTGTAACTCGAAAGATTTGATTGAAATATGGAAATATATGGCTTGGTAATATTTGTGTTAATGGAAGGTAGAATTGACTTAAAGGAGCAGTGTGTGGAATATGATGATATCTACTGGTCAAGGGGCTTGTTGAACTAACAACTGCTCACTTCCCCTTCCTGTTCAATATAGAGGAGAAATGATCGGTTGCGTTCAGTTCTCATTAAACTGTAACGTTTGTCTCATTTTAGGGTAATTAAAACAAAGAAAATGTCTGTTTATTGTTAAAGGTGCAGTGTGTAAGATTTGGCTACATCTAGTGGTGAAGTTGCATGTTGTATCCATCACCTCACCCTCACCATTCTGAACGTGCAGGAGAACCTGTGGTCGACTTCAGTTGTCATTAAAACTCAAAAGATGTTCAGTATGTTCGTGTTTACTGCTGTGAAAACATGGCGGCCCCCATAGAGGGGACCCCCCCTCATGTAAATATAGATTAATGGGCTCATTGAAAGGTAATTGGATACAAAGAATAATGCATTTAGGCAATTATTCATGAAAATGCCAGTACGTAATTGGTTTGTAATATTTCATTGATGCAACAAAAATGATGAAAATCTTAGACACTGCACCTTTAATATAAATCATTCATTTAACATTTCTGGAAATAGAAAGGGGACATAGGCAGCTAAATACACACTAGTCCTTTAAGATGCTGGGAAACAACAACAGAAACCTGAAGCAATATTGTTCATATTCAATATTGAAGCAATGAATTCACGTCTTCATTAGAAGGTAAACAAGATGAAATGCTGACTCAACAGTTTTCTTTCGTATTGGTTTTGTCTCTTCAGTCAGTCTTCAGTTCAGTTTGCTCACCTTGGTTCCTGTGACTTCCTCAGTCTGTGGAATCGGCACTTTGTCGCTTTGACTCTTTGTATGAACGAGGAGTGTTATGACTCTGCTTGATTTAGAAATCTGTTTTTTGTGTGTTTGTAATTCCTCCTGTGTCCTGATAAATGACCTCTCTTACATTGAATCCGTTGCTGACTCAAAGCAAACGTAAAGTGGCCGAACCCCACGGTGAAAGTAGAAATGTTGCTGACTGCAGCTGTGGAGTTTCAATAATTTACATTGTGAGTACTTCTCTTGTTCTTTAGTCGTCTGGTTTTACTGAAGCTGTCATGAAACGACCCCCCCCCCCCCCCCCCCCCCCCCCCCCCCCCCCCCCCCCCCCCCCCCCCCCCCCCCGACACCGTGCCCCCCCCCTGAACTGCTGCATACAGAGCAGCCTGATCCAAACAGTGGAGCTGGATCAGCTTGAGAAAGGAGACTTGTTGTTTTCTCTTCAGGGCCCAGACTTCCTGCTCTCCATCTCATTCATATTTAATCCTGAATCCCTGTTCGACTCTGTTAAGTGAACTGTTGCTGTGTTTTACCGACTTTCCTCCACAATCAGTTTGTAAAGTCATGTTTGCTGAGTGGCACAGGAGTCAGTGGAGTTCATTTCATTTTTCATCATATTGATTTTCTTTTCTCACAAATGGAAAAAAAACGGAAAGTAAATTTGACTCAGAATCCAAGTTTTATTTTTCCAACCCGTCTCAAACTTAGTTGGACATTGTTCTGTATTGGAAATGACTGAAAAGGTCAAAGGTCACCGCACCGAGGCAGCTCTCTGTTGGTTATATTAATGAGAACATCCATGACATCATCACATCACACACCACAGGGCATGTCAACTGGAGAAGGTGTGAATAAACTTATCTAACGTTGAATTTAAAGATAAATACGCCAACAAGCTTGATACATGGAAGATGGGAGTATGATTTGGTTTCATTTATCACCTTTTGCTTCACACATGAAGTTCATGAGGTTCACAGCAGGAGGTTCTGTCTTCACACACGTTCACAGACGTCCTCGATAGCAGTGATTGTCAGCTGGTGGGTCGGTGCCCAAAAGTGGGTCGCGGACCTTTGGCTGGGATGAAAAAGCTGCTGCTATGTGTTAGGTTTGCCGCATACAGTTTGTGGCTGTTGTTCCGACAACAGTCTGCTTTACAGCAGTGTTGTGAGTTGTATGACACAGTCTCCCAGTGATGCGTGTAGTCGGTTGCTAGCAGCAGTCACCTCTGAGTAATATTCAGGCATGACACTATATGCTTTTATTTTGAAGGGGATTTTTAATGCATCGGAGTGTTGTCCGTTCGCACTCCTTAACAGCACGTGGCAATGACGCCCTGTAATGCAATTTCACAGATAGAAGAAAACCAATTTTGGGCGTGTCCCTTGTCGGCATCTTGTCGAATCCTAACTCCTCCTACTTCCTGGTTCATTCAAAGAGGGGCAAAGAGGTGGAACACAGACACAGAGCTGCGGGTGGGCTCGTGGTACCGTCACCTCAGGTGTCAGTCAAGAGACCGCGCTCTTAATTATGCGTAATCCGTCACATGTGTTGTCACGGTAACACATGTGACTGATTGAGACCAAAACTGAAGTTTGTACCAGACTTTCAACATGTTTCATTCACCTCTGACATTGAACACTTTAGTCCATGGGAGCCCCCCACTGTGGGATCTCTGTCACGAAGCTGAGATTTAGAAATGACCTCATCGCTGACGGTGTGACGGGACATTAAACACATGTTCACTCTGCTCCCACCATACTGTACAGTACAGTAGAGCACACGCTCACTCTATGTCTGACACACCCCCGGCCCCCCAAACGGCCCGTGAGCAGAGGGAGGACAGATCACTGGAGTAATGGCCACTTGAGGTGAATCATTAGCTGTAATAATATCTGCGGTTGAAGTCGTCCATCTTGGGTCGGCGCGGATAGATGCTGTGGCAGCGGCTGCACCATCACCCCTGTCATCACAGCCCCCCCTCCCTCCCCCACCGGGATTTATGATGTGGATTCCAAATGAGTCCATGATCCTACGACACTCTGTTTAACCTTAACCCTGAGCCAGCCATGAATACATGTAGTAAACACAGTGGGTCCTTTGATTTCCACTGATGCCGTTATCCTGCGGCAACACGAACGTCCTCTAACACACCGAACTCAAGACAAGTGTTATTGAGTTTCTGTGTTTAAAGAGAATTGGAGAGTTGTATGAAATTGCTCTATAATACAGAAACGTATCTGTTTGATCTGTTTTTGTCCCACCCCCCACCCCCCCAGTTCAACCCCCCCCCCCCCCCCGACCCCCCACCCCCCGCCCCGCCCCCATCCTCCACCTCCCCTCCTCCCTCTTCTTATCTAGTCATCCCTCCAGCCCTCCTCTCGTGAAACTCTTGTTCCCAGTAGGATGGGATGCAGCCTCTGGTCTGTCCTTGAGTTCTGACACATGCATGAAGAGCAGCTGCTCCCAGTAATCAATCCAAAAGATAATTGATCTCTTCTTCTTTTCCACTTTGTGTTCATCCCCCACCCCTTTTTTTCTGCACCTTTGTCCCTCTGCTTCTCTCCAGTGACAGTATTTGTATTTACAATATTCTAAAATGAGTATTAGAATGAAACTTTAACAGTGGAAAAAACAAATAATTTACATTACCTAATATTTAGGATTTAAATATACACTATACACTGTGTAGGGTTTAGATAATCTGTGTTTAACCCACAGACTGTATGTAAGAATGGACGTAGAATCCGTGACGTCACCTGTTGGTTTCTGCATTTGAAGCAAACTGTGGGCGTGTCCCTTGTCGCCATTTTGCAGAATCCTAACTCCTCCTACTTCCTGGTTTATTCAAAAATAGGCAAAGAGGTGGAACACACTTAGAGCTGTGGGTGAGCCCATTGTGCCATCGCATCACCCGCAGCATGTGCCAGGTCGGCCCAGCTGCAAGTCAAGAAGCCACGCCCTCAAATATGCACAATTTAAAACGTCAATGTAATAAAAATAAGTGAGTTAAAAAAGAAATGGTTTGTACCACACTTTAAACATGTTTCATTCGCCTCTGAAGTTGATCATTTTAACATGGGAGTCCATGGGGATTTGCTCCCTTTTGGAGTCAGTTTTTTTTAATTCCTTATTTGCTCGATTTAACTGGATGTTTGTAAATTATGTTCCGAAACATTTTGTCATTAATGAGACTGAAACACGTCCAGTTTTTTCCTCTCAAAGTCAGTGAGGTTTTTAAATGATGTTTCTTACACAGGCCTGAAATCAGCTCTGTGGCTCATTTTTTTTATAATATAGAAAAAAAATCACTTAATTGCTCACTCCTGAATTTGAATGTCTAAAAAGGTGTTTGTTAACAAGCAGCTAAACATCGTGCTATTTTCTGACGCAGACTCGAGTGTTTTATGATGATCAGGCGTACGTTTTTAAATCTTAACAATCACATTTGAAAACTTTGTCACTTTGTGAGGATCATCTCGCTGAATGTCCTCTCTTTTGTCATCTGTAAAGTCTATTTTTGACAACCGTCCAAACTGAAACCCCACTGAGCTTCTGCTCTGAGAAGCAGAGTCATGCGAAGCTGCAGGTCGACCTTCACAAACATGTCGTCCTCTTGGCAGCTCTAATGGAGACAGATGGACGGATGAGTTCATCACTGAGACAAGTACAAAGTATAGATCGGAGCTCTCTCTCTCTCTCTCTCTCTCTCTCTCTCTCTCTCTCTCTCTCTCTCTCTCTCT
>JAFBJT010108256.1:26776-59232 GCA_016785325.1 Chascanopsetta lugubris
ACCTTCTCCCTGCTCAGCCCAATGGCGTCTGTGTGAGGCCTAAACATTTTGACCTCTGACCCGTAACTCCGACCCAGTCTGCACTATCAGAAATTCAAACGCTTTCTGAAAGCTGAGACATTGCGCTTTACAGCCAGTTTAGTGTCAATATGCTCATTTCACTCCTGCCTCTGCTGGGACCCCGGAAAACAGGGAGGGAAGGAGAGAGAGAGAGGCAGGCAGACAGAGAGATACACTTACATTTGCAAAAATATAAAAAACAACATCTGAAATTATTATTAGTGTATCAGCATATTGAAAAATATTTGTGCAGCCTGTGACAGGTCCTCAAATTACCTATGTTTTTCTTTTCTGCTGTATCCCAAAAAATATGCAAACCTTTATTTATATATATATTATATCCTAAATCAGTCCAGTCCAAAATATTTTCTAGGTCATACATGTCAAACACTGGGCCCTGATAGTTTGACAAATGTGTTCCCATTATCTGATGTTTCAACTGCAGCAGTGTGGTTCACTCTCTCCCTCCAGGGCTCCGACACTGTCTGTTGTTGAAGCATCTGAAGAACCCAAACGAGTCCACTGTATATATAATAAATATGTCACTATATATGTAATAAATATATAGGCATAATAAATAAATATACAGTTGAGAAAGCTCGCTTTACAAACATTTTACACTTATTTATTTATTGTGCAAAGAGTTTAAAAAGAATCTTTTAAAATAATTTTATTTCTGTATGTGAAATGTATTGTAGACGGAAAAAATAAAAAAGCTTAGTAATTTGATACATTAACAACAATGTAGACACTTTTGATCAAACTGACATTTTTAGTTATACTTCTATGACTGAAATTTGGTCACAGTTACAATCCATGATAATTAATATCAGTATCTCTCTTATGATAAGGCAATCAGGTCCACTGAGATAGAAATGTCAGTCTATATCATCGAGTCATCAATAAGAGCTGAATCTGCCAAAACAAATTCCATGAATGTGTGAACATACTTGGTCAGAAAAGCTGGTTCTGATTCTGATAACATCAATATTGGGGCAATTCTGTATTATCTGTTTACAGTGGCCCAGAGTGGACATACTAAACTGCTTTTGAGTATAAATGACAACTAACATCTACCATATGTTCTCCTGCATGTTCAGACGGACGAGGATGAGGTGATGGATACAACATGCAACTTCACCACGAGAAGTCACCAGATCTCACAGACTGCACCTTTAAAGGTATGTCCACCCACAGCCATATTAAGGAGGTTCCCTGATGCTCCTTTACGTTTCCACTTTAAAACACCAAATTACAAAGTAAGAGGTAAACACATGTCATTGTCCTTATAATGCGTCCAGCATTGACTTCTTTCAAAATGTCATTGACCCATTAACACAAATGTTTATGTACATTTCAGTGGATTATACTGTGTGTGTACATGACATTGCCACTGACCTCCAGGCGACCATTTGTTTCCATCTATTTCAGCCCAGAATGTAAATCAGCTAATACATCACAGTGAGAAGTGTCACATTGAGTTGTCAGGGTTGTTATTGTTGTGTCGTAATGCGGCGCAGACCGTCCTCAATCCAAACAAGCTTTGTTTGTCTAAACTCTTTAGTCAAACAAAGGGCAACTATGGTCGTTGTGAAACAGATAATATGAATTTAGAAATGACCTTCATTGCAAAGTTAAGCCATTAAAGGTGCAGTGTGTACGATTTCCGTCCATCTACAAATACTACATACATAGGGGGTCCTTTCTACGGGGGCCGCCATGTTTTTACAGTATCCCAGAGTGGACGTGTGAAACCTCCTTTCAGTCATGATAACAACTGAAGTCGACCATAGGTTCTCCTTCATGCTCAGAGGGGTGAGGGTGAGGTGATGGATGCAACATGCCACTTCACCTCTAGATGCCACCAAATCTTACGCACTGCACCTGTAAAACAACATAATCAAGAACCCATTCGCTTTGGCCCGAGCAGGATGTGAAATTTATTGACTCGTGAACTGGGAACATTATGCAAATTCTACTTGCGTGACCTTTCAAATACAAGTGAAAAGCAGCTTATCAGAGGATGTAGAGAGATCAGTCAAAGTTACACAGACTGCATCTTATATGAGTTATCTCCAGCAGGGGGCGAGACGGACGGGATGACGGGGCTCGTGTGTGACGTATGTCAACTAATGTTTGACCGCAGACTGTTTAGAAAGATGGACGCAGTGTCCGTGACGTCACCCGTTGGTTTTTTCGCAGAGTGCTTTGGAGGCAAATTGTGGGCGTGTCCCTTGTCACCATCTTGCCGAAATGATAACCTCTCCTAGTTCCTGGTTCATTCAAAAACAGGCACAGAGGCGGAGCACACATGGAGCTGTGGGTGGGACCCGGTATGTGCTGGGTCGGCCCAGCTGTCGGTCAAGAAGCCACGCCCTCAAATACGTGCAATTTCAAATGTCAATAAGATAAAAACAAGCGAGTTAGAAAAGAATTCTAGTTTGTACCAGACTTCAAACATGTTTCATTCACCTCTGAAGTTGATCATTTTAACATATGTGGAGTCTCTGGCGATTGGCTCCTTTTTGGAGTCAGCCCCCGGTGGTTACACTGAACTGCACGTTTTTTCACTTCCTATTGTGCTTCCTATTGCGTCTTGCTCCCAGACGTATTTCTTTGTTCAAGATTTCTTATGACACAAGATATGAAAAGTGTAATCAGTGTATTTAGACTCATTTAAGTCAGTGACGCGGCAACTGATTAGTAACACGAGACGTTTGTCATCCTGGCAGCCAAAAACCCAAAGTCCAGCACTGCTGCATAACTTTTCTGTGTGATGGATGAATGGAAGTAAATGGGATTCTACTTTATCAACTTTGGTCAAAGGCTTGTTCTGCTGATATCAATTCTCTCTCTGGTTTGTTTTCGTGGCCTTAATTGAGACAGAAAAGTGATGCGCTGCTCTGCAGCTCTGCCTCTGAGTGAGTCCTGCCTCGTACGACCATCCGTCTTCTTGATGGAGCAAAAATATATCTCAGCTCTCGATTGGATGTCACATACTTGAAATCCAGGGCACCAGAGATAAGTGTTATTTCAACATGATGTATTGTCTCCAAAATGGTGGCGATTGGATATATTGTTACATATGGGACGGCTCTTTCTGGGTCAAAGTCTTATCTGGGTCAGGCTGGGAACCGTTTCTCTTTAGAAAATACAAATACCAATCATTTCTGCTTGGCAGTGGAGTGAAAACAGCGTTAAGATCATGCAGGATATATCTACTACAGACCATAATAAGTGACTGAAATTACACATCGATGTTATTCTGAATAGATGAGGGGGAAAATGTGTTCTTTGCATATACAACGATAAGAATGACGATGTCAGGTTTCATTTCTGGATGTCATATACCTTTGTAAAAGAATTCCTGTGTTATTTGCGTTTCCACCGAACCTCAAAGTTCAGTTTCCACTGGACCTCAAAGTTCAGTTTCCACCGGACCTCAAAGTTCAGTTTCCACCGGACCTCAAAGTTCAGTTTCCACCGGACCTCAAAGTTGATTCAAATCAGGCTGATGACGTTGATAAAAAAAAAAAAAAACTATGTCCTGTGTCCATGTATCAGATCTAGTCATGTCCTTCGTAACTATCAATTATTTGTTTAATCATGTTTTGCTCATAGAGGTTTTCTTCCTGACGTGTTTATTCAGTTACGCTGACGAATCATGTGCTTTTAAGAAGAGTTTTGCAACGTTTGTGTCTTTGTAGCTCTGTAGTCATGGCAACAGAGGACAAGCCCAGCTGATTCCGATCTGTTAGCTCACAGTCATGACTCATATGTCAAATTGTTGAATTGCATCATTCAAGAATCTTTGAAGAATTTTTTTAGGGAAGCTTTGGTTATATTAAATGGGAGTAACAGCTCCGTTAAGATGATGAATATGCTCCTATAGTCATCGTGTCTGAACCATGTCAGAAAAGCAACCTGTGTTTTATTTTGTGTCACTTTTGCGTGTTTAGCACAACCGGCTTGATTATTTGGATTTTGAGCAGATGGACAAGATGTGTCCCATGTCTCTGGATCATTTTCGCTGAGCTAAACTAACCAAGCTCTTAAACTCACAAAATCAAATTCCGATATAATATATTATCAATGAAAAGCTGCCGACCGTAATTTGGGTAAATTATTCATTTAATGGAAAGATGGTGCAGTTTGACGGTGGCAGAGGATTTTGTCCTCTTTTGTCCTCAATATAAAAAAATCCATATTTCATGTAGTCGGTGTCCTACTTATGTTTCGGAATCATCGCCACCTACTGTCAAGGAGTTGGAATGGAATATTTTTGTCACTTCTAAAAATATTTAAAAAAAACAATTACATACTGACATTTTCATCAATTTATAATCACCTCATCAAATGTTATATTTCTTCCCCCCATTACCCATAAATGAGCCCATTAATGTATATTTACACAAGGAGGGGGTCCTCTCTACGGGGGCTGCCATGTTTTTACAGTAGTAAAAGTGGATACATAAAACATCTTTTGAGTTTTAATGACAACTGAAGTCTTCCATAGGTTCTCCTGCATGTTCAGAGCGGTGAGGGTGAGGTGATGGATGCAACATGCAGCTTGCCCTCTAGATGTCACCAAATCTTACACACTGCACCTTTTAAACTACTCTCATACACATTAGGCAAATTTCAGGGAATTTCTGCAGATAAACCGGCATTTTATGCTAAATAATGAATATAGATAATAGTTCCATGTGAATAAACTGCTCTTTCCAAGATTACATTGACACACTCTGTCTTGCAAGAGATGCTGTGTGTCACAGTACCTTTGTTTTTCAGCTTCACAAACTTTCATATCTGTCTGTCTGTTCTCAGTGGAGCCACTTTACAAAATATCAGATGAAGCCATTGTGGTCATATCTACAAATGCCCGGACCGTTTGTATGAATTAGGCCTAAATACATGACATGGAATTGCCAAGATAGCTGAACTGATATTTAGCTGCACGACTGCGTAACATCTTTGATGTTTACTTTTGGTGGCGCCACATAAAATTATAAGTGTATTAGCAAAAAAAAATCCTATGGAACATTGTAGAGAGAGAATAAATGAGCCATTGGGATCAAACAATGCTTTGTGAGAGTGAAACTAATTTGCCCTAAGTGTCCTTTAAGAGGTCTCCACATAAACTACCTCATCCCAGACTCTTTTTATGTTTATATCCCAATTAGCCGTAATTCTGTGAATGGCTGGCAGTGCATCTCGCTAACCTCTCTGAAACAGGCCACAATTAGACGTATTGTATTGAATTAGCATTGTGGAGCCTGTGCCCCTGTGGGGACTCGTGTTTTATTTGTCACCTGGGAGCAGCGCTCTGAGGCCAGGTCACGGCTCGGCACAGCAGGGACCCTGTAAAAATGCCTGCTGCTGCCGCAGAGGCTGACCCGCGGCAACAGGGCCGCCATTCAACCGTCTCATGAGGAATGTCTCCTGCAGCAGAGGGTGGGGGTGGGGGGGGGGGGGGGGGGGGGGTCCGAAGGAAGTTAAATGTGGTTTAAAGGGAACAGAAGGATGAACCATGTGTGAACAGTGTTGCCTTTGAAAAGCCATTGAATGAATCCTTTAACAGCCACCGTATCAGCTCATTACGTGTCTCCTCATTCCATCATCTGGTGTGTGATGTGCATGAGCTCTAAAACCCCTGGCACTGAAATATACTATTGTGTAGTCGGCACTAGTCGGTGCTACGCTGCAGCAATTAAGCATAACTATGCATGTGCCCAATTCTTATCAAGGACTTTATTCGAGTCGGTACTTCTAATACTATGTTGGCCTTCCTCTGTTATTGAGTAATAAAAGTTACTGAGTAATCCAATTGAAAAGCACCTAAAGTAGGAGTGCATAATGTTTGTGTCTCCAATTCCCATGTAATGCTGTAGAAATCACACATTATAATTATCATTATTATCATTATTATTACCATCATCATCATCATCATCATCATCATTATTATTATCATTATCATTATTGTTATTGTTATCACTATCATTATCATTATCATTATTGTTATTTTTATTATTGTTGTTATGTCTACTATTATTTTCAAAGTATTTATTGTTGTGATTATTATTAACATTATTAGTATTTTGGTTGTTTTGTTCTTGTTGATGTAAATCATAATATTCATTGTCTACTATATGCTAAACCACCTTAAAGTCAGATAATTTATTTATTTTTGGTAACGTTGCAAGCTTTGCCATCTTTAGGGCTGCACAAACAAAATGAAATATCATCATTCAATTTTTTACTTAAATTTTGATTATAGTGTTGTTGTTAAACTTGTCATTGACTCCTGCACTTTGAAGAAACAAGTGTGATTTAACGTTAAACCTATGCGCTTTCCCTGCTTTTATTAGCACTGACGTTTTATGTCTGTATTTAATCTCCAGGTTTGACAGAACAAGGTCATTTCACCTTTAAATCAATGATTTGTCTTTGGCATTCATTCATACTTACTGCGTGACGAATATACAAATATTACACCAGTGATTCTCAACTGGTGGGTCGTGGCCCAAAAGTGGGTCGCAGACCTGTTTTCAGTGGGTCGCGAGCCATTGATAGAAAATAAAACCTATGCTTTTATTTTGAAGAGGGTTTTTTGTTCTCATTACAACTCCTTAACAGTAGGTGGCGATGATGCCCTGCTCCATCAATGTATATTTACATGAGGAGCGGCTCCTCTCTATGGGGGCCGCCATGTTTTTACAGTAGTGAAAGTGGGTGTATGAAATATCTTTTGAGTTTTAATGACAACTGAAGTCTCCTTCATGCTCAGAAGGGTGAGGGTGAGGTGATGGATGCAACATGCAACTTCACCTCTAGATGTCACCCAATCTTACACACTGCACCTTTAAACCTTTTTTGTGATATTCTCTAATACCAGGTTTGAACTCCTCTGTCTTTCCATTAGATACATTTGAGTCGTTGAGGATCGATTTGGGTCGCGGCTCGTCATCAAAGGGTGATGGTGGGTCCCGAACCCAGACCAGTCGAGAACCACTGCGAAATACAACCACACGAAATGTTAAATTCTGAGAATACACCGAAAATTGCCTCTAGATCCGTCAAGTGGTAACAGTGCAGATTGAGTTTCCAGTTTTATAAAGTTTCTACTGTGAGATGAATACGGGCTCATAGAGACATAATGATGACACCTCATTACCACCTGCTGGAACCACTGCTGTTTTCATATTAGACAAATGCTCGGCAGTGAAAAAGAAGGGGGGCATTAAAGGGGTCAGCCAGATGGGATTTCTGGGTGAAGATGGAAAAATGGCGTGAGACACCCAGACACACGTACACACACGCTCTGCAGCCAAAAGCTCCATGACTCGTGCGTCATCAAATTACCCCGAGTGTTGCCAGTCTGAATTGTAGGGTAACATAATGAGTGCAGTGCTTCGCTGTAATAGCCAATAATCGTGATTCTAATGGCGTGGCATATTTGTCTTCAGCCCTGTACGGTTTCATCAAACCTCCTGCAATCCTGGTCTTTCTCTTCCTACTGATTCCGCTGTATCTTTCAAGCCACAGGGATTTGATCCTGACATATTCACAGGAGACACTGAAGCAATGACACGAACCGAGAGCTGAATCGATTCATCGATTCGAATCGATTATGACAATTATTCGATTAGAATTTTCCTCAGTCGAATGATTGAATCTTTAAAGGTGCAGTGTGTAAGATTTGGCGACCCCTAGAGGTGAAGTTGCATGTTGTATCCATCACCTCACCCTCATCCTTCTGAACATGCAGGAGAACCTATGGTAGACAAAAAACATGGCAGCCTCCATAGAGCGGCAGCCTCATGTAAATATTCATTTGTCGGCTCATTTTAGGGTAATGGAACAAAAGTCATTCATGTGATTATAAATTCATGAAAATGTCAGTAAGTAAATGTTTTGTCATATTTTTTGCAATGACCAAAATCGAACACACTGCACCTTTAATGGACGGATGAATCGATTCCAAAAATAATCAACAGCTGCAGCTCCACACGAGACCGAGCTCCGTCTCCTCTGTACGTGTGAAAATGATGAGAGAAGCAGATTTTCTCATTCGGCTGATATTTGCTTGCGGCGTCGCCATGACAGACAACAGCCCCACGACGGGCGCAATTAGCTGTAACAGCAGGGGGCCCATCTTAACAATGCTGTTGTTTTCCTCTTTGCCATTGTGGTTGAGTTTTACTGCCGTCCTAAGTGCACGCTTTCACCTATGCTGTGCTTTTATTAGGTGGCTGCCAGGGAAGGAAGGAAGAAAGCAAAGACGGCCCGAAGACAAAAAAAAACATTCTGCTCGTGTTCGCGGGGGAACGCTTTGTGATGCAGGTGTAAGATCCATGAATGAGTGAGCGCTGGAGCGGCCTGCCCCAGGGCTGCACGTCCAGGTGACCTGCGGTCAGACTCGCAAACGGGCAGCACCGGATAGAATCGGTGCAGTCAGGGCCGAGAGTTGAAAGGGCGAGGAAGGTGGTGCGCGGCGGAGCAGCCGAGGATAGACCTCCAGTGTGTGTGGAAGGGAGGGAGGCCAGCCAGCTCAGGTTCTGGGGGGAGGGGGGGGGGGCAGGGGGGGGCTGGGGGGGGGGGGGGGGGGGGGGGGGGGGGGGGGGGGGGGGGGGGGGGGGGGGGGGGGGGGGGGGGGGGGGGGGGGGGGGGGGGGACCTAGAGACTGTAACTCATTGTAGCCTGACTCCACTGGCTTGGGTGGCAAAGATCATGAAGTCCTGGACATTCATCAACCTGCCGAGGAGGGCCGACTGACTGGAGCCAGGGCCTGTTTTCTTCCCCCCGTCTTCTTCTCCCTCTCTCGCTGTGTCAACGGATCCAGTGCGACTGGGCCCAGGCAGCAGCAGCAGCAGCAGCAGCAGCAGCAGCAGCAGCAGCAGCAGCAGCAGCAGCAGCCACCCCGAGGAGACAGACCCGGGTCAGTGCAAATAATCAGGCCCTCTGACGCCTCGCCTTGTTACTGGGCAGAAATGGGGGTCGGGGGTGGGGTGGGGTGGGGGGCGGGGTGGGGGGCAGGGTGCCCAATGGTGAGCGTGGGGGATCCCAGAGGAAACCAGTGAGGGCTGGGGGGAGGGAGGGGTTTTGCCAGTGGCTCTGTATTTCAAAGAGGGAAAGGTCACGATGTGGGCACACATACATACATCCAGCATATAAACATAAACACAGGCAGTGGTGCAGTTTGGCCTTTTCCCACTTGATTGAATAGGGCACCTGAAAACACGGCAATGAGTTAGCATGCTCATTCTTTTGGTTTCCTCGACTTTGAGTCATTTACGAGCCTGAAATGAGGTCTGTGGTCAAAACAAGTTGTTATACCGCATGAAACATATGGGTCAATGCACAAACATGGTTTTAAAAAGGTGGCAGCTAACACCCCTATATTAGACCAGTTTGTAAATAGTTTTACCCGAGCTTTTCACCTCTAAAGTTTAAAGGTGCAGCGTGTAAGATTTGCTAACATCCAGAGATGAAGTTACATGTTGTATTCATCACCTCACCCTTCTGAGCATGAAGGGGAACCTATGGTCGACCTCAGTTGTCATTAAAACTCAAAAGATGTTTAGTATGTCCACTCTGGGCTACTGTATAAAGATGGTGGCCTCCGTAGAGAGGACCTGCTCCTCGTGTAAACATACATTAATGGGCCGATTTAAGGGTAATAGATAAAAAAAACAAAAACAAATGTAGGTGATAATAAATTCATGAAAATGTCAGTATGTACTTGTTTTGTCATATTTTTAGAAGTGATCAAAACGACCCAAATCTTACATACTGCACCTTTAAGTGTACCATTTAAGAATAATCAGTGGTGTCATTTTATGAAGATTGTAATTATGCTGACTGTGCGGTTTCGCATTTAATCAGGTGCCAGTTACAACCACTCACTGGGGCTACTACCCTTCGACTACAGGTTTCGGATGGATTTTCAAATACTAGTCATTTCTCTTCAGTTGTGCAGCAGTTTTAATTCTCCTCACGTTGACATCATGACTGTTAAAGGTGCAGTGTGTACGATTTGGTGACATCTAGATGTGAAGTTGCAAGTTGTATCTGTCACCTGATCCTCAACGTTCTGATCATGCAGAGGAACCTGTGGTCGACTTCAGTTGTCATTAAAACTCCAAACATGTTTAGTGCCTCCTCTCTAAGCCTGTGTAAAAATGTAAATATACATTACTGGGCTCATTTAAGGGCAATGGAGAAAAACTCAAACATTTCTGTGATTATCGAGTCATGAAAATGTCAGTGTGTAACTGTTTTGCGATTGTTTGAGAAGTGACAAAAATGACTGTAAATCTTACGCACTGCGCCATTAATGTCTAACAGTCATGTGACCACACATATACACATTCCTGTGCAGCATCTCATGTGATATTTGTCTCTTTGACATGAAGTAAGTTATACCATTGTAAATTGCAGTTTAAATACATTTTCCAGCAAAGACAAATCGGTCGACACGTAATCACTGAAACCTTGATTTACTTGAATTTTTCAAACCCGGCTGGACCGGCCAAACAAAACGCACTTGACACTTATTCATGTTGTCATCACTTATTTATAGTTTTCTCTCAGTGTTTTGTTGCTGGCGTCAAAGCAAGGCATCATGAACACGGCAGAGGCAATTACTACGGAGACGAAATCAGCACCGTGAGGCTCGGGGTTGGCTCGGTGACAATGTTGCCATGGCAACCTGCATCATAATCTCTCCTTTAAATCAAATAAGAAGGAGCTCCTGCACCTCATGGTCCTTCTGGTGTTAAATCTGATGAAAATAATTTCATAAAGAATAAACAACAGAAGAGACACTGGTCACATGACCCCACCAAGCGTGCCGGATTTCCCTACGCTCCCTTAGCGACGCCCCTCTTTGGTTGTTTGCACGTCATGAATGGGTAAGGAAGCGTCTGCAGTTTCGATGTGTGTGGCGTGTGGAGGAGTGTGTGTGTGTGTGTGTGTGTGTGTTGAGGGATGTGTAGCCCAACTGAGTGCGCACCCTTAGTTGTTGAACGGAGACTGTTTGTATGAATGAGGTTTTTGCGATGTTCGTTAAAGTTTGAACAGGAGCGGAGTGACGAGTGGTGTGTGTGTGTGTGCGTGTGTGTGCGTGTGTGTGTGTGTGTGTGTGTGTTCGTATCAGTGCTGCCCGCAGTCAGTGACAGAGCCGCTCTGTCACACATGGGATTTTCAAAATAAAACGACCATAACAACCTTCATTCATTTAAGATACCTCAAAAAAAAAAAACCATAGTTGTTTGCACACCTGACTGTTGAGCCATTTCTGAGCAAATTTCAAAATAAAGTACAGTAGCAGGTATGTGTGTTTCTGTAGCGTTCTCATGCCTCAGGCTGCTCACCCTGAAACAAACATGACCTCCAGTAAACTGTAATGGGAGGAAACCACTCAGAGGACATGAGTTAAAACATTAGTCTGGACACGAGTGCCTCAGCCTGTAAGTCATCAGCAGCTTTTCCTATGACTCGGTCCGAGTGATAATGGCGCTGAGTCAGGGCCCGAGCTCCGAGCATGGGAAAATGTAAAGGGAGGAATGTGCGGGGGAAATGCCGTCTGCTGTCCCTGATGACACCCGAGCCTGTGAGCTCTTTGTCCTCTTTGCAGAGAGAACAAGCTCCGTCTCTATCGGACGTAGAGCTGCAGCTATCAATTGTTTTGGTAATCGATTCATCTAGCGATTATTTTCTTCCATTTGATTCGATCGAGCGATTATTTGAATAGGCGAGAAAAATAGTTCAAATGTGAAGTTGTATCTATCTATCTATCAATCTATCTACTGGGGGGACCTCCGATCTAGTAATGAAATCGTAGGATATATAGACAATAACAACAATAACAAAAGTATATATGAAAGTATCGATATTTGTGTGTGAAACAACGGGACGTTTAGTGGCAGCGAAAATAATTCAACAAGTCTTTGATTCAGGAAAATTGTAATTGGATTTTTTTAAATGATCGATTATAATCAATTATTCGATTAAAGTTGTAGAATAACCTAAATGTCATTTTTTTCCATTACCCTTCAATGAGCCCATTTATGTATATTTACATGAGGAGCAGGTTCTCTCTACGGGGGCCGCCATTTTTTTTTTTTTTTTTTACAGTAGCCCAGAGTGGACGTCGTAAACATCATTTGAGTTATAATGACAACTGAAGTCTACCACAGGTTCTCCTGCATGTTCAGAAGGGTGAGGTGATGGATACAACATGCAACTTCACCTCTAGATGTCACCAGATCGTACACACTGCACCTTTAATTGTGACGGCGCTAATCTGACTCGTACGTTTCCTGCGAGTAACTGATGCTGCGAAACTCACATTTTAGCCCAATCACCTGCTCCGACCAGTAGCCGCTCCGCTCAAACATGTCTTCCCCTTGTCTCCAGTTTTATTGGAACCATTCGTTTCTGCTTTCATGAACTCGTATCTGTCGTTTGACCCACTCACTGTAGGAACTGGGATGATTTGATTTAGCGCACACGCCAAAACACCACCGCCTGTGACCCCGCCTCCACGGTCATGTCTCCGTTTTCAGCAGCTGATAAATCGTCGGTTACTCTCGCGTCAACGCCGCTCCCTCTTCTGCTCGTGGAGGCAACTGAGCTCATTATCCCTTTGGAGGCCGAGACTCAGATGTTCACAGCACCTTCGTGTGTGTGTGTGTGTGTGTGTGTGTCTGTGTGTGTGTGCGTGTGTGTAGACTCCAGTTGTCAGTAAAACAGATATTTAGTATATCCACTCGGGGCTACTGTAAAAACTCTGTAGAGAGGAACCGCTCCTCATGTAATTACACATTCATGGACTTTTCTAAAGTTAGTGGTAAAAAAAACAACAACATTTAAATGATTATAAATGGATGAAAATGCCAGTATGTAATATTTTAAAAAGAAACTAAAACGACCAAACTCTTGCGCACTACACCTTTAACAGCGCCTGTCCCTCACTGCTCATCACTTTCCAGTTTCTCACTTCCAAATCTCTCCCTTTGCAACACCACCCCCTCCTCCTCCTCCTCCTCCTCCTCCTCCTCCTCCCCCCCCCCCCCCCCCCCCCCCCCCCCCCCCCCCCCCCCCCCGCCAGGCCCTCATGGGAGCCCAGCAGTACAAATTTCCGTTTATACCAGTGGCTGGGGCTGACGACACCGCAGCGCTCTACCCCACAGATTGACGAGCCCTTAGATGCCGATTTACTGTACATGGCAGCCACTCTGGAGCCGCCGCACATCTGGAGTCGAGTACGCTCGCTGAGAAACGGGGGCCAACCTTGGCCCAAACAAGTGTAGCTGAGCAAAACCGATGAAAGCACACCCCCCACCCCACCCCTTCCTTCTTTCACAA
The DNA here is from genome assembly GCA_016785325.1 of Chascanopsetta lugubris. NCBI lineage: Eukaryota > Metazoa > Chordata > Actinopteri > Pleuronectiformes > Bothidae > Chascanopsetta > Chascanopsetta lugubris. Next base: position 40,208 of record JAFBJT010108256.1, read on the forward strand.
CCCGAGATCCCCCCTCCTCTCTGGAGCCCAGATCTCCCAAGCTATTACAAAGACCTCGGAAAGAGACTGGATTCTGTAAACAAAAACTTGAGAGAGGCATTAAGAGACATGCTGGAGCTAATGATGTGATCATGGTGGGAATGTCTTTACTGGAGCTGCTGAAATATCCACTTTGAATGTGGGACTGTGTGTGTGTGTGTGTGCGTGCGTGCGTGTGTGTGCGTGTGTGTGTGTGTGTTCCAGCGACAGCTTTGACTAACTTTTCATCAAGAGAATTTCTCGAGGTGACAACTTTCAAAAGACAAAAGGATGAGAGTGAATGTTGCAATATACACATTCATTTTTATTGGCACAGACACATGAATACACATATAAAAAAGTAAAGAATTAAAAAAATACATATAATTTTATACTATCTTAAAGGTACAGTCTGTAAGATTTCGGTCATTTTTGTCGCTTCTAAAAATATTTCAAACACAATTACATACTGAGATTTAAATGAATGTCTTCTCCCATTTCTTTTAAATGAGCCCATTAATGTATATTTACACGAGGAGGGGGTCCTCTGTATGGGGGCCGCCATGTTTTTACATATATCATAAACATACTTTAAAAGGCTCATTTGTCAAAACAAAAACAAAAAAACAAAAAAAAAACCAACTCACTGCACCTTTAACAGGTACTTAAATACAATCACGTAGGTCGAATTGATCAAACATACTGATCCCAAATCTCTGACATCATTGTTATGTTTTATTCTTGTGTCTATTTAAAAGCTGAAAACAGACGTGGGCTCCACATCCTGCTCGTGTTTCCCTCAGATCTCAGCTCAGACCACAGAGACGGCGTCAGGAGTCTCTCCTGCTCTCCATATTGAAAGTGTGTTACTGTGTGTGTGTGTGTGTGTGTGTGTGTGTGTGTGTGCATGCAGGGTTGTGTGTGTGTGTGTGTGTGTGTGTGTGTGTGAGGCGAAAAAGTGTCAAGGAATTCATTGTCTGTTCTCCACCTGTTATTATTCTGGTCCCAATCAACCTGCTAGCCAGTCTGGAGCCAGTGGCCATCTGGAAACACTGCTCTGTTTATAAACTTGGCAAGGATCAGCACTCCGGGGCTCTGACCTCCCACACAAATCTGGAAACAATTAGAGCAAGACAGTCTGGCTGATTACTGCGAAAGGGCCCAGCGTGGATCCCACTGACGGCTGCAGGGACGCCAGAGCCTTGTTAGAGAAAATGCGAACTCAGTACAACTACAAAACACACAAAACCCCAGCATTATTGTACACACACACACACACACACACACTTACACTTTCAGGATTAAGTAGCTTTTCATGTGAGCGCCTCTATTTTTGTATTTATGACCCTGTTCTCTGGTCTCGCAGACGGACGGACACACTAAAGCGCCCACGCACACACAAACAAGCACAATTTATTGATCCTGCTGCATTGTTCATGGAAACACTCTCACCTCGCTTTTACGTAAGGAAGCTGGCGGCCATAACCTCTGTAGTCCATATGTTCACTCACCAGCAACAGGAAAGTCTAAATTTAGAAAGGGCTTTGAAACAAAGTCAGACAATAAAAGGAAAAGAGAGAATCCCCAGTTTGGTGTGTTTCCTTTCCTCAGGTGCCCTAAGTCAGTGATTCTCAACTGGTGGTTCACGTCCCAAAAGTGGACCAGTTTCCAGTGGGTCGCGGACCTTTGAGTGGGAAAAAAATCCTGTGCTTTTATTTTGAAGAGGACTTTTTTATGAACCGGAGTGCCAACAATTCACGCTCCATAACACACCCGCTATTTCACAGATGGAAGAAATAGTTGCAACGTTTAGTTTCATACGCTAATTGAAACATGAAACACAAGTGCGACACCGACGACATTAAAATGTTCCCACCAGGGAACGTGGTGGCTTTTGTTTATCAATAAAGGTGCAGTGTGTAAGATTTCAGTCACCTTTGTCACTTCTAAAAAATTATTATTAAAACCTTATTATGATTCTATAATCACCTAAATGTTTTATTTTTTTCTCCTTATCCTTAAATGAGCCCATTAATGTATATTTACATGAGGAGCGGATCCTCTCTACGGCGGCCGCCATGTTTTTACAGTAGCCCAGAGTGGACGTACTAAACATGTTTTGAGTTTGATGACTGAAGTCTATGAATAGGTTCTCCTGCCGAGGTTATGGATACAACATGCAACTTCACCTCTAGAGGTCACCAAATCGTACACACAGGACCTGTAAGGAGTGCCGGTGGGTTCCGAAGTCAGACCAGTTGAGAGGCTCTGCTATAAATAACCTTTAAAGGTTCCAGTTCTCGGATCCAGTTTGCGTCTGTGTAATAACAAGATGTTTTAGAGCCTGATAATCAAAGGTAACCGGAGTCTGTGACAGCTCACGAGGGGTTTCCCTCCCGAAGGAGCAGGGGGTGACGTGGAGGTCGCCTCAGATCATGGCGTTATTGATTAGTTGTCTGCGTCTCTCCGGTCTCTCCACTGACACAGCAAGTAAACACTGTCTCCACTCGTGATGTAGTAACTCAAAAAATGAGCAAACGAGAGTACGCACAAATATTTGTTTGCATTTTAACAGGAGGAACCTGCAGTTTGTTGTTTGCATTTTTAAAGGTGCAGTGTGTAGGATTTGGTGACATCCACTGGTGAGGCTGCATGTTGTATCCATCACCTCCCCCTCACCTTCTGAGCAGTAGATGTTTAGTATGTTCACTTTTACTGCTGTAAAAACTTAGCGGCCCCCGTAGGACCCACTCCTCATGGGGTCATTAACGGGGTCCTTTAAGGGTCATAAAGAAAATATTTAGGTGATGCTAAAAATAAGGTATTTAGGTGATTATAAAAACAGGATATTTAGGTGATTATGAATTCATGAAACTTTCAGTATGTAATCATTTTCTTGCATTTTTAGAAATGACAAAAATTACCAAAATCTTACACACTGCATCTTTGTTAAAGAGATTTCTCATCGTGATTTTATAAATTACCGTTTGTGCAATCAGCCAGGGTCAACACAAAAAAATGAAAATCCCCCTATGGACTAATTAGCAGAGCGTATTTCTCCCGTGAGGAAAGGTTCTGTTCATTTCTCACGCTGCATCTAAAAGCCTGATTGTGCAGATGTGATTATAATAAAAAGGCCAACACCCATTTGTGACAGACAAATATCAAAGCTATAAATCACTGGTTCACGTTGTGTTGATGGTGTTTGCGTGTCGGCATCTGTCTCACTGATTAAATCAAACTCGTATTATTTAAAACAACTCCCACGCACATGAGGAAATGGAGCCCCCCGCTCCGCAGGCATCGCCCCCTCGCTCTTTTTTGCTTTTGGAGATCCAATAATTAGGAGGATGAATCAAGATGATAATAATGATGGAGAGTAATTGCGCCCACAATTTCTCGTCCCCTCCCCCCCCCCCCCCCCCCCCCTCTCTCACACTGTCAGGGTTGATGGTATTCTGCTTTCACCGAGGCCTGTGAATCAAGAGGGACTGGCTGCTTTTAATAAGCAAAGATTATAGAGAAACGGGCTCCAAGCCCAATAGAACATTTCCAGCTGGAAATCCGGCCCCTGTGCTTAGCAAGAGTGCAGCTCATCAGGAGGGAGATGGAGATTGAATGCAGATACTATACATGGCACTTCCCTACTTCTCTTACATTACTTATACAGTTGGCCGAGCTGCTGCTGGAATTCAATGAGAGGAACCAATGTATATATATATATATATATATATATATATATATATATGTACCCCAGTAACATGATGCATAAATGCGATATCAGCGATTCAGATGATACATTTAAATAAAGTTAGTTCAATAAACAACTACAAAAGTGATTGGGTTGCAAAAATGGAGGGTTGCAACCCAAAGTGGGTCACGGACTTGTTTTCAGTGGGTCGTGAGCCTCTGACAGGGAAAAGAAAGTGAAGAAAAAAAATTCCCTGCTTTTATTTTGAAGAGGATTATTTGATGTATCGGACTGCAGTGTAGTCACACTCCTCAACAGAAGGTGGCGATGACGCCCTGTGATGCTAATAGACACTCGCCATTTGATTTGATCTGTTTGATTTTGAATTTGTTATTGTTTTTATTTTATTAAGTAGCTCTCTCAATTTCATATGTACTATGTATAACTGGCAAAAAGGTCTGTTCTATTCTATTTTATTATTTTCTGATGATTATTAGACTCATTGAAGTTGTGCTATTATACTTTTACATGTGTCACATGTAGTATTTCAGTAGGAGCGGTGACCCAGTCTAAAAGGTCATATGAATTTGAACCTGGTTAAAGCTGAAGGAGAGAGGTGGAACAACTTCTTTTAAGAAGTGGTTTAATTAAAATTGTGATTTTTGTGTGCTGCTTCTCATTAAAGGAAGTTGCATATTTAATTTCAAAATGGCTTTTTAAAATGATTTGAATGTGAGAAGTTTGGGGTGGAAGTCGGAAAAACATCAACATGAACAACTATTGATACAGCAAATGACCACAATTTGAGTTTTGTGAGGAATCTGCCAAAAAATATGTTTTCATGAAGTTTGTACTATTTTCTTTTGAAAGTGCAGGTTGAGATTTTTGTGAAATGATTTCTCTTGGTGTAAACAATCAGACGAGTGCATTTACTGGTGTTTCTTTGTAAAAAGTAAGTATACAGAATCACTGGAAATATAAGTGATTGTTTTATTCATCTCATCCACAGAATGAGCCCAACAGATTTGTACCGGGACCAAGTCCTTTCTCCGGAGGCCGCCATGTTTTTACAGTAAGTAAGGATGAACAAACCAACACTCTCTGACTTCTAATATTAACCTCACCACTAGATGTTGCAAACTCTTACACACTGTATCTGCAAGGTTATACCTTTCAGTCAAGTGAAATGCCTTTTATCAAACACATTCCTATTCCTATTGGAAACAACAGGAGCTTGGCTTCGGTTTCACAGCCGTGATGCACGGTAAAGGAGAACCAGACAAGTGTGGACACCAAGGAGAATCTCAGAATGAAACCCTGTCAAAGATGCCCATGCCCGAGTTGAACATGATCAATACATCAAAGTAGCAGAATCAAATGTAAGATTCAAAACACTGGACTTTAAATTAGATTTCAGATTATCAACAGTGGAAGTGGATGTGGAACGGTAAACTGATCTGAAGCTCAGGGCGATGACAGAGATCTGGTTTAGTTTAAAAATGTCTTCGCACTGAACTCTTTCTTAATTATGAGTTTCAAGCATAAGCTTGAACCTGTTTTCTCTGTTTTCATTCGACCATATTGTGATATCATAACTGTTCCCAAATTATACATAATGTTGACTTTCTACTACAGTGAATAATTATAACAATAACAGTATCATTATGACTCGGTGACATCGATGATATTTCGTGTGGTCCGAGCCGAGAAGGAAATAAGATTCAAATTAAACAGGCGTCTGTAATTAAGATAATGATGATGGATGACCACCTTTGACTTCATTATTGACGTTTACTAATGCACTTTCCTAATCCGGAGAAAGGGCCTCCAATATGTATCAATTGTACTTTTTGGCTTTTCCAATAAACTGAGCTAGATTCCCGATTCAGAATAAGTCAAATGAGTAAACAGAAACAAAAAAGTGCTGAGACATCGTGCAGAAATATAAACAAATACTAGAGACTAAAACTACATATGACTGAGCACAAAATGGAAATGGATAACTCAAGCTTGTGTCTGCATCACTGAGTCAGAGGAAGTGGAGTATTGAAAGTTTGGAGATATAAACTTACAAAGCACTTAGTATTTATTTGAATAAAGAGGTGACCGGTGTTCATTGACAGACATGGCCATTGGGACAATGATGATGACAATTAATTTTACTTGACCCAAAAATGTCACTATTTAGAGAAATGTACGTTAAAACCAACCGTCATTATGATACAAGTCAAAAATCAAGTACTTATCAAAGCCCAAAACACAAAAATCCCACAGTATTGATCAATCATAGGGATCAAAAAGAAATGATAAGACACATCAAGGGTTGGTGCGGTTGTCATTCAACCACTGTAAAGGTTCGCGTCCTCACAACATAACGACGGACAGTTCAAACTGCCGCTCACTTCACTTCAGTAACCACATGTGACAGATGTCTGTGTAAAGGTCAGGGAACTTTCACGGGCGCCGTTCTCAATGTCAAGTGATTCACATGAATCACTGTCACCATGAGAACATGACATGACTTCAGCTGAAAACAGGAAAACATGACGCACTATACACTAGTTCAGTGATTCTCAGCTGGTGGATTGACAGGGGAAAAAAGTTAAGAAAAAAAATCCTATGCTTTTATTTTGAAGAGGATTTATAATGGAGTGCCATCTATTCACACTCGTTAACAGGAGGTGGGGATGATGCCCTGTGATGCTAATAGAGAGAAGCCATTTGATCCGATGTTTGATTTTGTATTTGTTATCGTTTTTTGGGGTTTTTTTGTTTTGTTTATTTTGCATTTTAAAGGTGCAGTATGTAATATTTTTGGTCATTTGTGTCACCTCTAAAAACAATTACATACTTATATTTTCATGAGCTTGTAATCACCTAAATGTTTTATTTTTTCCATTACCCTAAAATGAGCCCATTAATGTATATTTACATGAGGCACGGCTCCTCTCTATGGGGGCCGCCATGTTTTTACATGAGTAAAAGTAGACGTACTTAATATCTATCGACTGTTAATGACAACTGAAGTCTACCACGGGTTCCCCTGCATGTTCAGAGGGTGAGGTGATGGATACAACATGCAACTTCACCTCTAGAGGTCACCAAATCTTACACACCGCACCTTTAAAAAGACTACCTCTCCCAATTTGGCGTGTACTATGTGTAAATGACAACTTTGTCATCAGCGATTGATCGATACAACATGGTCGTATGCAAATATCAGAGGCTGCCATTCCTGCTGTTTTATGAATTACAGCCCCCATTGTCCCAAAAAAAGACCCCCACCTTGCGACGGCCAAGTGTTGATCCTTCTGCGTTTGTAGAAAAAAAGAACGAGATTGAAAACAGGATCCCGATCGGGCACAGCGTCTGGTGTCTGGTGTCTGGTGTATTTTTGACGTGGCGAGGAGGAAGAGCGAGGGCAGTGTCTTTCTCGGTTTTCCACAGTTTCCTGTGCAGACTGGAATTTGATTGCGAGCCCACTTGTTACGTTCACCATTGTTTCACTGGCCATTGATCTTCTGCTGATTCACCTCAGCTGACAGGGCCGCGCCGCTGTACACCGATCTAATCAGAGGTGTACCCAAGTGCACTGTGGGAGCTATTTCTGACATACATCAACTTTCCTTATGCGACGTTTCACTGTAAGTGACACCATGAAAACATAATGGCCCGTTAATTCGTTTTATAGCTGCGGATTCGAAAGAAAACACTGCTCAACCATGCAGCTTTTTTCAATTCCCTCTCTACAGAGACACATGCGCTGATTTAACCCACACAGGTGCTGTGAACACGCTTATACGTCACACATGAGCGCTTACTGTTACACCGACGTCCCTCCTGATTGGATAACAATGAGGACACGCCCATATTCTGCGAAAGTGTGGGTCTCACACCATTTCGCAAATATGTCGTATGATGAAACACTGCTCAACATTTTCAGACAAAACATGCCTGAGGACATAAAAAGGGGAAGACCACATGTCCGCCAGACGCCAGCGGTTCCTCTAAAACGATTGGCTCTGAGGGGAGCAGGATAAATGAACTGGGGCTGATTGGCGTGGTTATCGTTAGCTTTTCCTCCTTCGGGCGGAACAATAATGACGTGGCCACGCGCGAAACGTGAGCCTCGACTGAACAACACAGAATACAACCCCTGCTCCCAGAGGGAAGTAAGAAACATACATACCAGTCATTAACGTGAAATAATGAGAGCCTTTCTAACCAAGTATAGAGTTAATGGCCAGTCACAATCAGCGCCTGGTCGGCCAGCGTGTGGTGGTCACAGCCAATGAGAATTGGAGCTTGGATGGTTTGGGCCAATTACAAACAGCAGCAGCCACAGAAACGCTCTCTTCCTCCGACGCAGCCACAGGTGTTTCTGTTTGAACTCTGAAAAGAAGTGGTTTGGATCTTACAGGACTTTGTTTATGATCAGAAGGAAAGAAGAGGCAGCAGAAACAGGAGGAGTCCTTCACTTCAAATACACAGAAACCTCCTTTAACGAACGACTCCTTTAATGACTCATTTGTCCAACGAGCACTTTTTTTCCAGCGAAATTCGGTTTCACACGTCCGAAGAACGAGCATGTTACGTTGACCATGTTCTGTTCTGTTCTGTTCTGTTCTGCAGCCTCTTCCGGACCACCCGAACCTTCCTCCAACCAAATCCCCTGTAACATTATTATTATCATATGATTTCACCCTCGTCACCAAATCAAAACATTTCAGGCTCAGGATTTCTTTCCGCTTTCAGCCCGTTATGTAACACTATAACGGCAGTGAACAGCTATTATTAAAGGGCCAGTCTGTAAGGTTTTGATTTATATTGGTTAATGATGGAATTCACATCAGTGTTAATGATATGTCTGCGTGTGTTATCACCTTGAAAGTGTTGATGATTGTTTTCATAACCACAGAAGGAGCTCGTTGGGTTTACTTTGTTTTTACAGAATGGGCAGATGTAAAATCAGAGGGCTCCCATATGTTTTCCTATATGTGTTTGGAAGCAAAGGTGTGTTCAGCCACAATATAAATCCTCACCACTGGATGTCACTAAATCATGAACACTGTACCTTTAAAGGTGCAGTGTGTAAGATCTGGTGACATCTACAGGTGAAGTTGCATATTGTATCCATGACCTCACCCCTCCCAATCCAGGAGAACCAATGGTCGCCCTCGGTTGTCATTCAAACTCAAAAGGTGTTTTGGGCGGCAGCTGATACAGCAAGGTCTGAGGGAGGGGTGTCAACTGGGCAGCATGGGAAACTGATGTTAGTCACATGTTAAAGCATCAAACTTCACCTTACCTGTTGATGGATAAAAGTAGCTCTAATACCAGACCACCACACACCAAGTTGTGTTGACTGGAACTTCAGACTTTATTCTCCCGGCAACAACTCCCCTGACACAAAACACTGGAGCCAGAGCGGCACAAACAATCCTAATTCTTAAACCATTTCTGGTCCCTGAGACTCCGCTCTGAAAGGGATTTAGTCGTCCTCGCAAAGAGGCGGATTACGGAAAGGATTTGATGAAATGGTCGAGGCTTGCGGGCGACGAGGAGACTGAGACTAATACGCCGAAAAGAGAGAATGAAATATTTGGTCTAGCTGCTGCAATAATTCCTTTATTCCACTGGAGGTAAAGAGCGGTCAAGTTCAGGTGCGAGTGCACCTCCTGTCTGCCTTTGGGGAGGTTTGGGGTTTTACAAAGAAAAACATGTCACTGCATCAAAGTGCTGTCTGACTGAGACAATCCCCAAGAAGCATCCGAGGCGACGTGAGCGACTGGAGGTTCCATTAAGAAATTGAAGAGTGTTTGACAATTGATAAGAGACCACCATTAATTCTAAATCAATCTCATCACCGGACGTTTTAGAGCAGCTATTTGAGAAAAACATAATAAACACATCTGTAACAAACACAACAAGGACACATTTGCTGAAAGGGACAAAGAACCGCTACAGCAGAGTGATGCTAGTTGAATTTCAGGGGTCTACGGGGGCTAGACGACACAGTGAGGTCTTAAGGTGTCTGAGCAGTCGTGTTGGCTCAGTGCTCCTGGGCAAAGGAGGTAAAGTGCTGAGTTTCACTTTTATATCTGTATCTCAGTATTTAAATCTGAGTGTGAAAAATGTAGTCAGATCATGTGCTGAGTCGTACAAAAATGTAGGGCAACTATCCACACGTGAATATATATATATATATTGTACATACATGTTAGAGGTCCAGAGCGTTTCCATTCCTCACAGGGTCTCAAAAGGGGAAGAGTGAGGGGAGGAATATTCATCTGCACCATTTGATGTTGATAAATCCTTCACACTGCACCTTTAACATGCCTCTCTGCTGACTGTTCAACCCTATGAGGACAAACAGGGCAATAACAAACGTTAACCTACTCATTGATTCCTGCTCCCCCTAATCAACACACCAACACTTCCACATCCTCTGCTCTGGCGCACTGAGCCAGACACGACCAAACGATGGGAGCGCACTGTGGGCGGATCAGAACGTGGGCGGATCACGGGGGGGGATGATGTCGCTCTTACTTTCAGTAAAGGTGAACCGTTGATATTCCACCGGCGGGTGCTGGGTTTCTTGAGTCGAGACTGAAAGGTGTGGGACAAGAGCGTGAGACCCGGAGGGGAAGAGGACAGGGGGGGGGGGGGGGGGGGGGGGGGGGTTCTCGGCCCCCCCCCGGGGGGGGGGGGGGGGGGGGGGGGGGGGGGGGGGGGCGTTTCCTGCTCCATCTCTAATAGATCTCCCTCCCTTTACTAAGACCGAGGATTGATTTGTGATCATCTTGCAACAACGATGCAGTGTATCCATGCATCACTTCTCCCTTTGTTTACACAATATGGCTGCTTGTTAGTGCTGTTAGTCTGGGGAAAGGAACCACATCGCACAAACAGGAATGCGACTGGGATTCAGGATGGTGACAGCAAAGCGTCGAGAATCCATGTGGCTGAGTTATAGCTGTATAACTCCTCGGCTGCTGCCACATGCGACGTTCCCAGTCACATTCCCGTCCGTGTGAAGCCTGAGCAGACAGCGCCTGTGTTGCCCGACATGCACGATAAAGGCAAAGGGAGCGTCGAGGCGCAGCACTGTTTCCCGAGGAGCCGTCACAGGTGAGCTCGCCGCCGGTCGGGGATGAGAGCAGAAGGAGTTAAAGCCATGTTAAGAAAACAGTTCAGACTGAGGAGGAGGAGGAGGAGGAGGAGGAGGAGGAGGCGGCGGCCTGCGGATGTAGTGGTGCAGCCGCCATGTTGATAAGGCCATGGGTTCACACTCAGAGCTGTGTGCTTGGGGAGGAGGGGTAGGCAGGCTGAGACACACTCATGCATGCACGCACACACGAACACACACACACACACGAACACACACACACACACACACTGCAGTCATGCAGGTGTGCGCCTCTCCACACACCTGCTGACATGCAATCACTCATTCAAGATGCACCTTTGCTGGCACACGCTCACGCATACGCACACAGAGAGCAGGTGCAGGCTGACTCAGCGCAGTACCTGGGGGGTTACAGTGGAGAGGGAGGGGCACTGAGAGATGTTTTTGGCTACCTGCAGAGCCTCTATCCTCAGGGCGGCAAGTACCAGCTCCTCCTGGGCCGCACTCAAGGGGGGATTGGGAAGGGGTTGGTGGATTTCGAAGGGGAGGGAGGCACGGGGGTTTGCGGCCCGAGGACGAGAGAGCAAAAGGGAAAAACATATTGAAAGTTGAGCACACACACTTTCCTGCTTGTGTACATATCACACACGGACAAATCTACGCCAAAATGAGGAGGGAAAAAAGTGGGGGGAAATGAAAATGCAGGGCGTAATCAGACAACACAATGGGAATCACAAAGACACACGGGGCCACAACATGGGCTCACAAACACCTGGGAGGTTCAAGGCAACAGGTCAAGTGTGTGTGTGTGTGGGGGGGGGGGGGGGGGGGGGGGGGGGGGGGGGGGGGGGGGGGGGGGGGGGGGGGGGGGGGGGGGGGGGGGGGGGGGCTGTGAACACACCTGTAGTTTTTGGGCGAATGCGGTGGGGTTGGTCTCAGCCAGGTCGGGCTCCAGGTACTGCAGGGGGCCGTCACACTCAGACAGCGTGTCTAACAGGGGCATGGCCGGGACGGGAGCGGGGGCCTCTGTAAGGCGCTGGTTAGGAGACTAAAGAAAGGGCACCGGGAGGAGTAGGCGGGGCGGGGGGCAAGGGGGGTGGGGGGGGGGAGGGCAGGGGTCAGCATGGCAAAGCATAGCGCTGAGTGTTGGCTTGAGTGGCAGCATGAGGAGCTAAGTCACTGAGTTCGAGCTGGAGACTGGGTGCTGGTGTACCGGCTGTCTGTCATCGGCGCCACGGCTTTAATGAGAATCATTACGAGCGGCCGAGGCCCAAGTCACTGCCTCTCTGCCTCTCAGTCTCTGTGTGTGTGTGTTCGCACAAAACAAGGTCATGGCGCCGATGTCATGAACACAGATTCTCCTCACGTGATGGTGACAACACACAGAAAGGATGACACATGTTATGCGATGATGACGTCGTTAAGCTCACCTGTTCGTCCCTCTCCGCGCTCTGTGTTCGGCTCAGGGACTCGCTCTCCCTCTTCCTGCCCTTATCTCCGGCTGAGCCCTCGAGTCCAGGCCGCAAGCTCTGCACCGGCGTCTTCACACCGGCTGATATCTGAGCCTCCATCTCCTCAAAACTCCTGCACAGAGTGAGAGGAGCAGAGGTGGGAGAGAGAGAGAGAGAGAGAGAGAGAGAGAGAGAGAGAGAGATGACGTCTAACATACTGGGTTTGATTGATGAGAGTGTTAATGAAAAACACAGCAGAGTTGTGTGCAATCATTGTGTAATAATAAATTGAGTTACACCAGTAAAGTGTTGGAAACTGCCCCGTAAGCCTCCGTGTGCTGTTTACATATGAAATACTTTTAGACGAACTAACCACACTGACAAAAACTAGAGTTAATATCTTAATAGTTTATGACACCACCAACGAAAAAAGGTACTTCAGTCCACATGTTTCTCTCCGGACTCATGAGGTCACCTTGACCTTTGACCTTTGGCCACTCAAATTCAAATCAATGACACTTTGAGTTGAGTAAGAAAATTCCCCTGTGGCAGATTTTGTGATATTGTTGCTATGATGTCAAAGACACGTTTTGTGAAGCTGTCTTGACCTTTGACTGCCAAAATGAAATAACCTGCATGATTCCAAAAGAACCAGTGAAATCCTAAATCCTTTCAATGTAAATGTATAATTCTTTCCTAAATGTTTTAGTCATATGTTCGTTACCAGTTTGAAGAAAAGAGACAAGGTGTTTACAGAAATTGTAAATAATAACACATCTGGTCTATTGCTGATGCAGAGGCATACGAACTGGAGGTAATTACAACAGAAGTGGTAGTTATAGCAGAAACATCAGTATTACCCTGTGCAGGGGGAGTTGGGCTCCGATCCATGTGCTCTTGCGTTGTTGGTCAAGTTGTCGGACACTGAATCCAACTTCAGGTACAAAGACGGCTTCTTCACAGACGGTGGCTGTGAGACACATGACACAATCATGACAGGGCAAAATCACATGCAAACTCTGAATTACAACAAATACTCACCGGTGAAGAGGAGCCAATCTTCTCCATGTACTCAATTTCATAGTCTTGCACTACAAGAAGAAAAGTATGCATTAGATACAGAGGGGCAGATGAAGTGCAGCTCTGTGTGCTCTCATTTCATCTCTGACCCACATGGGTCACACGGCCTCTGGGCAGAGGATGCTCCTGTGGGGGTCAGGGGGCGGCACAGAACTGGGCCAGCAGGCTTTTTTTCAATACTACACGAAAAATCAATACATTTTTGAGGAAAGAATACAGAGCAGTGGCTGGTTGTTGTGCACAAAGGTTTGTCCAAACACAGGCTTTGAACCTCCTGCCTGTGGTTTGCTTTGATCACTGATGGTATTTGTTAGGACACAGGAGGCTGGAGGCCCAGACAAGGGATCTAAGAGCGTCCCGGTTCATACCTGCTAAGTCCCCATAACGCAAACAATGAGTATCTAGGTGAAGGGTACGCCTTACCGTTACAATATGGTTGGGGTTTAGATCTAGGTCAGGGTCAGTGTTAGGCATGGGCTCTTAGTTTCCAGGAAATGAATGTAAGTCAACATAAAGCCTCTGAATGAGGGGGGGGGGGGGGGGGGGGGGGGAGAGGTGAGGTACAGCTTCAGAACAGCTCAATCTGACTCATGTCTACATTAGAATAAGATGTCTCACTGTGTGAAAAATAGAAATCAAAGTGCAAGTGTCACATTATTCTGGGGAGAAAAACGCACACCTTAGGTAAGTGAGAGGGGAGGGGCAGACAGTAAAGTAGAAATGATAGGAATGAATAAGAGAAGAAAAAAAGATAAATAAAAGAAAGTAACGAGAGGGAGTTAGTAGAGGCTCACCCAGTACCAGAGTACGCACGAGTATATGCGATTTAAGTCCAATCTTGACCACTTGTGACTGGACCATTAAAGGTGCAGTGTGTAAGATTGGGGGACATCTAGAGGTGAAGTTGAATCTGTTTCCATCACCTCACCCTCACCCTTCTGAGCATGCAGGAAAACCTATGGTAGACTTCAGTTATTAAAACTCAAAAGATGCTCAGTATGTCCACTCTGAGCTACAGCAAAAACATGGCGGCCCCCGTAGAGAGGACACGCTCCTTGTGTAAATATATCAAGGGTAATGGGGGAAAAAATAAAACACTTGGGTGATTATAAATATATGAAAATGACAGTATGTAATTGTTTTGTAATATATTTGGAAATGACATCAATGACCAAAATCTTACACACTGCACCTTTAAAGCAGGATATCAAATATCAGGTCTGGAGGTGGAATAAAGCAGCGGCGTCTCACCCAGACTCTGATGTGGAATACTGTTCTCGTTAACAAACGACGACAGGTCACTGGGCTGAGGAAAGTCCTGCTGGTCAGAGCTCAGCTCTGCGTCCATGTCGTGCAGCGTTGCCCACTTGTGGTTGGTGGAGGAGGCCAGCTTCTCCTCGTCTGTGGCGTGGTCGTCCTGCGGGTGGAGGGAGGAGGGCTGGTCTGCAGACATGGGATCCTGCAACATGGAGACAGTGCCATCATCAGAGAGGAGATGCACACACACACACACATGTAGGGAGGAAAGTAAACAGGAGCAGTTAATGTTACGTACCTGTGACATGTCTGACAGTGGTGATTTCTTTGGTGACCTCTTCACTCTGAAAGTATTACTGAGAAATAGAAATATAATATTCAGATTCAGACATATAACAGTGCGCAGCTCTCGGTTAGATCCAACATTCAAACACTTGAAACCATAAACATGAATCCAACATCTGTATTGTCATGTGTTTAACATTGTTTCTTACTGCAGTTTATTTGTGGCTGAAACGACTAAAAAGAGTGTTTGTGCTTTAATTTGTAACTGAGCACATGTGCAGGGCTGTGATAGTGATGTCATATGTTAGTAAGGACACTGATGCAGAAATAATAGATTACTGAAGATTATATTGTTATTGTTGTTAGATACTTACTGTTACTGCAATTTACAGATCCCATAATCTATGTATTCTCAGTCTTGGTAAGAAATTCAGACAAAATCCTAAAAGCTTAATTTCAGAGTAAAACACATTAAGAAAGAGCCCCATAGATGCAATATCAAACAATGAACACAAGAGGGAGCACAAGCACATCCTCTCCTGACTCACTGTTGCGTAGCCATCGGCAAGACAGAAATTTAACTACACTTATTTACCTTTTTTTCATGAAGAAATATAGATAGAGGACTTTAATGGAATATTGTGTTGGTTTAAATCTTAAATTATCCAGAGAGAAAAAATCAAATTGTAAACAGACACATGTAGTATTATGTACATATGAGATTAAAACATACATGTACATATTAGGTAAAATATATTTACGTATATACAGGCATATATTAATTATACCTCAAACCTTGTGGAAATGTAAACAGTTTTATATATTAACATATAATTTTAGCCCATATGAGTAATATATGTGCATATATGACTGAAACATATAATACCAAATCAATACAAGGTAATTACATTTGACATACATGTACTGTATATGTAGATATTTGGATTGATACATGTCATGGATGAATATACATACATTACATTTCTGCAATGGCGTGTTGAGATTGCTGCAGCACTACTTCACAGCACTGTCTCATTATGCACTGCAACACTGACCCCTACTGGTGGAAGGTTTCACACCCTAACTCTGCATACCTCACTAAACTGATGCATATACAGTAGATGTTGCTCTCTGTAGTTATAGCAGTGTCTGACATAATGTATATTTGTAATATAGTGCTTTACCTTTTGTTTTTTTCAGTTGGTATTTTGTATTGGAATATATAGATTGTGATTGTTTATTCTACAGGAATTAAAACAAAACTGAAAACATCTGTCCTCCAGATGAAATTGTCAGAATAGGTATTATTGAAAAAATGTTTAAATGGCATTATTCAAATGTGGTATAAAGGGCGGTGGTGTTTTTGTTAATACAAGAAGGGACCACTGGGCAACATGCTGACGTGGAACGAGCCACATGGAATTAAGGGTCAAACATGGCGGATGGTCGTGTTGCCTCTGTAGCTACTTACAACAGACAACATAGAGAGGACACACCCTTGGGCTTCCTGCGACATACGAGAATACACAGGTGACAGAGAGACAGACAGAGGACACTACAAGCCATACAAGACTACAAACACACACTCGCATAAACACACACCCACAAAGACTGAGCACGTCCCTGCATGTTATCGTCTGTGATGCAAATGACGGTATGAAGTTTCATGAACTCACGATTTGATGGGAGTCTTCTTCTTCTTTGTGGGTTTGTTCTGATTCTGGTCCCCAAGTTCCCCGATGTTGTCATTGTCATTTTCATTGTCATAGTCATTGGACGACACTTCAAAAGAGGCAGAGGCCTTGGGAGGGGAGTTGGCCATCTTATTGGAGGACATGAAAGGGTCTATGGGGTCTTCTAAGTTATCGGGGTCAAAGTTGTAAGACTTCCTGGAGCGATCAGGAGAGTTGCCGAGTCCTTTCTTGGGGGAAAAGGGGTTGAAGGTGGGATCGTCCCATTTGTCCGTATCAAAACTGTATGACGCTTTAGGAACAGGGATGTCCTCGCTGTTTCCATTGTGTGTCGCAACGGACTCGTTGTCCAGCTGCTCCGTCTGAGCCGGGGGGGCCTTCTTCAGCCCCAGCTTTGGTTTCCTTAGAGGCATCTTGCCACCGGGTTTCTTGCCCACTCTCTTGGGTGGGGCTGAAGCCTGGTGAGACCCCACACTGGTCTCTTCAGAGTAGTCAAACTCCAGCCTTACTGCCTGACGCTTGGGGATGATGGGTTGCTCCTCAGGGTCGATGACTGGCTCATAAAGAGGAGCTGGGGGGCTGTGTTGGAGAGGGTCTGCAGCAGGGATGGGAGGTGTCTCGGGGGCAGCGGCGAAGGGGGCACACGCGGCACCTTTACGACCAAGGACAGGAGAGTTGGCAATTTTGCTGCCTCCAGTGTTGAAAGGGTCGATGCTGTCAAAATTGTCCGGATCCCAATTGTAAGAGGCACAAGGGGGAATGGGGGATTCCTCTTTGTCGAACGTGCTAACAGGCAGAAGAGTCTCCTCGTGGCATAACGGTAAGGCAGCGACGGAGACTCTCTCCTCTTGGCTGACGTGACTGGTCTCCTCGGGGAGAGGAGGCGGAGTCTCGACGCGGTTCTTCCTGGTCCTTCGGAGGGTTCCCCCAGGACTCGGTGTTGCAGATCTTTCGGACTCCTCCTGAGCTTGGAGGGGGCTGGCGGCTCGAGATTTGATCCGACTCTTGATCTCTGGCGTGCTGCTGGATGACGCTGGCCTCGGACTCTCCGGGTTGGAGTGCTGCCGGAGAAGAGGCTTCTTCTTCAGAGACCCAGGGCGGACTTTCTTGGGCCTGTGGAGTGTCCCCGGGGCGCTCCCTGTCCCTACGCTAAAGGACTCCGAGTGTGGCCTGAAGCCTCCTGCCGTGGATCCGTCCAACAGGCCGGAGCTGTCTAGTTCTCCTCCTTGGAGGCTGAGGGAGCGGGTCAGTGTGTGACCTGCTCCATCAGCTGCGAGATGGTCAAAGTTGTACGCGCCACTGGCCGCGATGGGCTTGTTCTCATCAAAAACGATGGATGGAAAGCGACGGAGATCCACCGAGATCAAATCGGAGGCCGAGTCTCTGACCGAGGCGACTGTGACAGACGGAGAATCACAGGACACGTGAAGAGGTTTTATCCAAACACTCGTGATGCAAACATGAGAGAGAGACTCGTCATTTATCTGTTACTTTGTTGTATCTCATCATAAAAAGGAAAAATGCAGCACGCTGCCAACAGCTGCCTCTGGCTTTGTTTGGATGCAGCGACAGAGTTAAATGTGCAATAAATAATTCAGAGAATCTCAGCTGGACGAAGGAAATGGTCACATGAGAGAAGAGGACTCCACTGATTGGTCAACTTTGATTCCTCGATGCTTCCACAGCATCAGTTAAGAGTTTGTGTCCAGTGACAAAGCCAGATGTGAAATACGGCTTCACTCCACTAGATGGTGCAACACGACTGAGATTAACCTGCCTCACGCTCAGTCGGCATCATTCATTCAAATCTATATTCTACCAAGCTAAGCAGAGCTGGAGGAATTCAGACGTAGTACCGTACCTTCGTTATCCGATGTCAGCGGTTGCGTCTGCGGGTCTGCAGGAGAGACGGCCTTGACCGGAGTGGTAGATTCTGGGGTTTCGAATGCTCCATCAGAATCAGAGCTCCTTGAACAAAAGACAGGGACACAATGAGTGGAGGCTGCAGAGAGTCAGACTTGTGATGAAATGAGAAACAGAGAGGATCAATGGCGTCAGTTTCAAATGAGGCAGAGCTCAATTTGTCTCACGTTCCGACACAGACAACACATTTATTCCCGAAGGACGGAGACTGAGGATCCTTTGCTGAGCTATTTCGTTGCAACATTTCATAGAGATGCAGATGCTGTGTTTACATCATGTGTCTCAGTTTCTACTGGTGACAGACACACCCACTCCTCAACATACACATCCCATTCACACGTTCAACTTCAGACCCCAATGTCACAGCTTTACAACAGAGAGGTGCAGACTGAGGAAAACATCAGGTAACAAATAGAGCAATGACTCATGTCACAGTTACCTTCCTACACAGTGCAATGCATTCTGCACACACACACACACACACACACACACACACACAC
>JAFBJT010108257.1:0-24063 GCA_016785325.1 Chascanopsetta lugubris
CAGCATAATTCAACAACGGGAGAAAAGAAGGGGCTACTGGAATTATAAAAGCGTATCATTAAGTAAAGCTCTGTGATGTTATTAGAATTAATTAATACGTCATTTACATGAACATATACATATTTAGGGTTATTTTAAAAATAGGTTGGTGGTTAGGTTAGAACATACTTACATATATATATATATATATATATACACACATACATACTGTGCTTGTTCCATTAAAATGGCAATGAATAACATTTTTTAAAAGTGATGCATTCTGGCTGATCAAACTATCCTCAGCATTTCTCTGAGCTTGTTTTGGTGCAACACTTCTCTTTTTTGTGACACTGCAGCACCCAGGCTGACGAAGACATCACCAGTCCTGTCTATCTGATGCCCGTAACCATCTGTTGGGAGCCTGCGGTGGAGCCTTGATGGTTGTGCATCTGAGTGGTAATTGAGCCTAAAATGTGCTTAATAACGATTGTCCTGTCTAATACGCCACATCAGGAGCTCAGAGCACCGTGACAACCCCGAGCAGCCGAGACAGGCAGGCAGGCGGAGAGGAGAGGAGAGATGGGCAGAAACCACATTTTTACTCCTCATTAGCCTCCAACAACTGGGAACAGCCCACATATAAATGCATCACCGGGAATCGGCGGAGAAAAGGGCACTGAAGTAGTTGCTTCTCTGAGGGACAGTGATATATATGTCGATCCAACTGCATTCTTTATTTCATTTTGAAAATCAAAAAGTTCCCCCTTTGGTTTGACAGAATTACTTGATCCATGTAACCTACAAGATCAGTTAGAATGAAATGAGGCAAGGTCTCAATGTATTTTTTTCCATCCTTAAAGGTGCAATGTGTAAGATTTGGTGACATCTATATGTGAAGTTGCATGTTATATCCATCACCTCACCCTCACTTGCATGCAGGGGAACTTATGGTGGCCCTCAGTTGTCATAAAAACTCAAAGGATGTTTCAGGGCTACTATAAGAAAAAAAAATGGCAGCGCCCATAGAGCGGATCCACTCATGTAAATAAACATTAATGGTCTCGTTTAAGCGTAATGGAAAAAATCATACCTTTAGGTGAATATGAAAATGTCAGTATGCCATTGTTTTATCGTTTCCACTCATAGAAGTGACAAAAATGAACAGAATCTCACACACTGCACCTTTAAGCCCAATCAACTCCTTTTGACAGACAAGTGATATAAACCCCACTTCTGTAATTGGCCACAAAATGAACCTCCTTTTGAATTTATCTGTCATGATCCAAATGAACATGGCTGCCATGGTCATGTAGACTCCCTCTGGGAACAGGTTCCCCATATTAGTAATGAGTGTAAAATGAGTTGCAGGCATTAATACAGTGTGCTCTGTGATGGGGGGGTGGGGGGGGGGGGGGGGGGGGGGGGGGGGGGGGGGGGGGGGGGGGGGGTGCTCTTTTCGGCAAAGACAGCTGCCCCAGGAGACCACATGGCAGTAAGAGGTACTTGTCAACAGTGGGTTCGAAACAAAAAGGCAGACATCTTCCCTGTCGGCAGGGGACAGTGTGTGGGATCAGAGGGCGTGTTATCCTGCCCGATGCCCCTGCTGAGGATCCAGAAAACCCCAACACCCTGCACCTGTCAGGCTCGGCGGGGAGGTGGTTTGACAGTGTCACACTTGTAACACAAGAGAACGCCCCTCTCCTGAGGTGTGCGCGTACAGTGATCATCATGGCGTCTGTTTCAGATCTATAATCAGTCGTTCAACCTGACAGAAGTGCTGTTTTCTTTCTTTTCTTTTTTTCCTTCGCCCGTATGTTGCAGACGCCGACGAGACTGTGTGCTCGGGATTTTTTCGGAAGGGTAATTGAGTCACGAGGAAACGAGCGTCCTCGGAGAAAGATCCGTCTTACAAAGTAACTCATATACACAACAACGAGGGGCTGCTGGCTGGCGAAGCATTACTTATTCCCTCTCAACTTCCCCGGCAATTCATTTTCTAGTCTGTTCAGCTTAAGAGTGTGTGGGTGCCGCTAACTCACCCAGCCGCATGTGTAACCTGCTCAGCAGTAGCTAAATGTTACTCTGGGGATATAGCTTCATAAGAGCAATACCATGCATCACAGAGACCACATTTAAATACCAAATATTGCCCATTCGTTTCTCCCTCTCCGAGCGTGGAGGAGAGCACGGCGCTGTGTTTAGCGCAGGCCAGGGGGATTTGAGCAGGCAAACAGATGGGACCTGAGAAAAGGTATGGATAAGGTGGAAATACAGGAGCGGAATCCCCCCGGGAGCCCCCTCCTCATTCTGGCACCCACTTTCATGGTGTGTTTAGTAGCCGACTCTGTGTGAGTTATGAACAGAGTCGCAGACTGATTGTGTAAAGCTGTGAATACAAAGTGTGCTGCGTTCCATGTGCGAGCTTTCCTACGTGCGTCAGCTTCTTTTGACCCCTTTCCGGTTGAAAGTCGGACTGTGATGCTGTTCTTTTAAACTCAACACGAGTCAAACCGCATATATCTCATCGGTCTATTGCGCTGTTTAAAAATGATTGAAATGCTTTTAAATAAAAAAAAAAAATAAAAGAAGCTCAGCCACATCGCCTGAGAAACACTACACTCGGCGTACGGCAGTGCAGCAATCACAGTAACCGGCTTACTTCAGGATTAGTCTGGACCACACAGCACTGACGAAACACATGTAGGAGCAGAGTCGACAAATCTGGAAACAAGATGGGCACTCTGACCTTCCCCTGGCACGCCGCCCACAGCCTGCAATCCCACTCAACGTGACGGGTATCTGCGCGTCTCTGCAGAAATCGTGGCAGGCATAATTGCGCCTCCTGTCCAAGTGCGAGGGAGATATTCTTGAGGACCTTTTCGCGACGCATCTGTGTGAGACACGACAGAATAAGGGTATTCGTCCTCATCAGTGGATCAGACCCCAAAGGTCCCTTCTCTTAGCGGGAAATGTAATGAGACATTGTTAACTCAATTTTCACAATCTGCAGATGAAATGCAAAAGGACTTTCCCTGGAACTGCAGAGTAATATGCGCCACCGTTTAATTCTTTTGCCTGGAGTCTGATTATAGTGAGCAAATGTGACTTTCACACTTAAAATGATTTTTTTTTTTTCTTTTTTTTTTAAACATGTAGTATGTGGTCTCAAGTGTTGGAACTCTATTCTATTTCCACATTCATATCATGAGGACTTAGCAAAATAGCAAATAGCAAATACATGATACAATTCTAAGGTGATTAATCAGCTATGTGTTACATTAGACAATTAGCAATTTCAGATTAGGTTAGAGTGAGAAAATAAATACAAGTCGTGCTAATAGAGAAATGACTGTGTGTGTGTGTCTTTGTGTCCTATAAATAAACTCTCCTCATTTGTGTTGTCCAGGTATAAAATCATGAGGGCCTGTCCTCCTGCAATGTTCAACTCAGGCTAGGTTTAACTTAAGGTTAAGGTTAAACTAAGGTTGCGCGTGTACCACTTATTTTCTAGCTCAGCGCAAATCCCCATGAAATGAGTTCAATGTAATTTCAGGTCATGGACATAGCATTGTGTAAGCATGCCAAAAAAAAAAAAAAGAGTCTATCCAACTGCGTGGGGACAGAAGAGAGCCGTGTTCCTCTGTTATCTCAGCCTCTCCGGGTGTTAAAGGGGTGCTCACCACAATTACGGGTCACTGTGCAGGATGCCCTGACGTTTACACAGCTTCCCCGTGCAGGCGCATTGACTCACGCGGACGCAGACGCACTCACAAAGAACCCACAATGCTAATCTGTGTCACAATGCCCTCTGAAAAGATTGGGCACCCTTCAAAACCACCCCCCGCTACAAAGGACAGTTCATGGCACCAGCACATGTTGTGGAGGCTGAGGTCATGGTGAACTGTGTCACTGTACGACCAGGAAACAAATGAGGCGAGTCTATTATGCCAACTCCTGGTTACATGGACACATTTAGGGACACGGTGGCTGTCTGTTTGGAACTCACCCTGGAAGGCTGGCAAAGAGTGTGAGCGAGAAAAGGTCTTGGTTTTACCCCTGTGTCCTGCTTTTACCCCACTTCATGTCCATCAACTACCACTTCTCCATTTAGCCCTAATGAGAGGCTCACCGGAGAGGGCACACAAGGGGTGTTATTAACCCTTTGTGGCAGACATCAACAGCTACGAGCGCTAATGCTCCACCGCTGGTGCATTTCAGAGAGAATCTTTCAGGTTATTGAGTGACAGTGATAAACGAGAGCACACGGTGATCAATCCCTCCATGTGGGCTCTTTCTGTGTACACTAAATGGTATATGGATGACGAGTGCTTTGCGAGGCAGTTGCCGCTCGTCTATGAGTCCGTCTCACGCATGATGCATGGACGGCGATGTATGGTTGCTGGCCCGGGAGCCGCAGGAGAAAAGACACCACCGTTGCGCTGCTATCACTTCCAGTGCTGAAGACTTTTACATCTGTATGTCGCTCCTTTGTGTACACAAAGCATCTGCCTACGCAGATCAAGTGGGTTCGCCCAATGGGACTCCACTGAGAGCAGACATGGGGTGCAGAGGAATGTTGTTTTCCTGCTCGGAGACAGACTTACGGCCAATGACGAGGGAGGGATTTGAAAGGTCACGGTTTCCTTGGTAACGACATGCGTTCTCCAAAACCCGATCTGAAGGATTTAATCACTTTCATCAGTGAAATTATCAACACAATTACATCAACAACGTAAACATGAGGAGTAGTGAGCAGAGCAGATGCCCTCATGACGGAATGGAGGATTACTTGTTGATGTATAATTGACACTGATGAACAACATGAAGCCAGATGCAGATATGGTACATTAACAAAGTATTTGTAGAATTAAGTTGGTGCCAGCGGTGGAGAGAATCCTGGAAAAGCTTAGTGAAAATAAATTTTTAGATTAGTGAAAATAAATGATGTTCGAAAGGAAAAAAAACAATTGTCAAGTTACCATTAATTTAGGCTACCAGAAACGTGTTGTAATTAAGTGTATACAAGTTAAAAATCCAGGGGTGAATCTGGCACATGGGGTTAACTGCACCTGGCTTGGAGATTAAAAATGATTGAAAAAAAACTCAAAAGTGGCAGCTAACTAAACATGTGTGACATGACTGATTCCAACAAGCCCACTTGATCAGTGGATTTGAATTTACCGGCTCTTTGTACTTTTCCACTGTCCCAAAAAGAAGAAAATGAAAATGACTTAACTTTATGAAATAATAATGACGGGGATACTGATATAATACTTCTCATGCTGATGCAAACATCGATCCAAAAAGTATGGACTGTACGAGAAATGAAATACTATCGTCAGAGATAGCATCTCTCCGACCAGTGATACCGTCATGGAGGGGATGGACAAAGTAATGCTGCCACCTGTACACTGCTGCAGGTGTCCATAGATCTTATTAAGCAACATTAAACTGCACTCATCAAATAACCTGCCAGTGCTGATGGAATGAACAGCAGCAGCATGAAGCGTGGCTTTGTATGAAAAACACAAACTCCCATGCAGCTGTAGCAGACAAACACAGACTAAACACCACGTTGCTAGAGAACACAGTAGCTGCTGGTGCTCTCCTTTGCACAATGACTCACAACAACCAGCCATTTATTTGTGCATTTTTTTGTACCACAGAGTCCTCCGCTTTCGGGCCTGAATGTCAATATTCTGCAAGTTCACAATGCAAAATATAGCCACTCAGCCTCTCAGTGCTCTTTTAAGACTTCAAGCACTGAGCTCAATCAAACAAGCATCTCAAATGCACATGGTATAGTCACACCAGACTGATGCAGGTGCGGCAGGTGTGTTTGATTTGTGACACTTGGTGATCCCCTGGAGAGTGAATTAATTGCTGCGATGAATTATTGTAGATTTGAACGTGTTCTTTTTCAAGCCAAAGGTATGGCTAATGTTTAAAGGTACAGTGTGTAACATTTAGCGGCATCTAGTGGTGAAGTTGCTCGTTCATGTACATAAGATTATCATTCAATTATCATTAAAAACCCAAAGGGTATGAAGTGTGTCCATTCTGGGCTACTCTAAAAGGCACATGGCACTGCAACACGGCAGCCTCCATAGATAGGACCCACTCCAACAATTTGTACATTCCAGTGATTGCACACTTGAACATCAGTATTTATCTAAAATATTCCCTTTACAAAAAGAGAAATTGAATAAGTCACCAAATTCAGTTTAATCATGGCAGCTAAAAGATACCATCAATCATTTTGGTGCCGCTAGAACAAGTTCTCACTTTCAATTTTTTTTAGTAAATAGAAAAAAATGCAAAAGACATGTGACATTACTTATAAGCCCTTGATAATTGCATAATAGCAGCAACATCATGCCATCATTAAATCCCCCTACCTTTTTTTCTTTTTTTAAGTGTATCATACCAAAAAAAAAAAAGGTTTTACATATTACAATTTTTATTCACACTTATTTTGGAATTTAGACAAAAGCTGTCAAGAAGAAAAAGGAAGTAACACTCGGCAGGTGGATGGAGCACCCAACATGTGAAGCGCATTTCCAAGCTGAGCTATAACACATCATTACAATCATCTACCCACCCCCTGTCCCTCCTCAGTGCTAAATAACTAAATTGATTCCACCAGAAAGCATGCACTTCACCACTGACACTGTGAGGGGGATCCGGTCCTGTGGGGATATAAATACCTGCCGAATCATGAAATGCCTACCACTGAGAGATGGAGGAGAGGCCAATCAGGTGAATAATGGCCATAGGTTTTACTCTGTAGCTGCCAGATCTGGTTGCCATCAGTAGTAATGTCCACCTTGACGAACCCTAAGTGTGTTTTTTGATCAATGCTGCCTGATGGGAAGGGAAATCAAGCCCATAAACTAGGCCCTTGGATGCTAAAAGGGGAGCCAGGCCTGAGGGACACCTCGCTGAAATGTATGGTGAGAGGTATATCGATGGCTGAATTCCGAGAAGTAGAAGTGTTTGACCCTATAGCGCTTTCTCCTACCCTAATAAGCATGAGCGGTGTACCTGTGCCACCAAGTATACAGCGATCCGCTATTAGTGATACATGTGATTAAGATAAGGAATCTGCAGCGTGGTGCTTAGACACAGTTACGCTATTCCGGCTCGACTCTTAGTTAGCGCCTCTGAGGTTGAAAAGTTCAAATGAATGAAAGACTGGAGAAGTGTCTTGAAGCCGACAACAAGAGCAGAAGAAAGGAAAGCGTATGCAAAAAAAAAAAAAGAACTAAGTAGCAGCAAAGTTTCGCTTCTCGGCGAAGAAGACGGCATGTTTCTGTGTCACGGTTTTCCCTTTTCATGGCAAAGGGAGGAGAGCCAAGGTCGAGTGTGTCAGTGTGAGTCAAGCCTGAAAGTGTGAAGACTCCAATTAGACATAGCCTCCGGTCTGACTCCAAAAGACAAGGATAACACACCCCTCCGTGAAAATGTGCCAAACAACACAGTGTAAACACATACACAGTCACTCACACACACACACACACACACACACGCGCACACACACACAATGTCTTCATGTCCCTGTTTTACATGAAATGCATGTTGATACCACAGCTGTTTGCACCCCATCCATCATCTCTAGCAGGCAACAGGCAGAATTATTAACAAGCAAAATCTGTCATGCCCTATTAACGCAATAAGGAACCTGCTAAGGCAAGTAAACAATGTATTAATGTATGGCTGATGTATCTAATTATCGTGTGTTTGAAAACGGCCAAATATTTATGATTTCACGGTCTGTTTGCACTTAATCGAACATGTTGCCGGTAAAAATATCCCTGCACGGATTCCCTGATGAGCAGAGAGGCTTTTACAAAGTTTCAGTGTCTGTTACACTGAGCTTCATTAAAAGGAAATGACTTCATCATTCATACTTTGTGTAGTGAGCTCTTAATGAAATGAAAACACCATATCTATGTTCAAGTGCATTAAGGCAGTGTTATTATCTATGCATTATTTTGCATATCTGTCATGTGTTTTGCAGCACATGTTCAATGTTTAAAGTGTGTAAGGTTTCACTTTCTATCTGTAAAAATTGGTTTAAAACAAACGATTATTTACGACTGACATTATTACAAATGTGTAATCACCTAAATGTGTGACTTGCTTTTTACATTACCCTAAATGTTAATGAATCTATGGGGGGCTGCGATTATTCTGCCATCAGCTGCAACACACTATCTCACCTGCTATTTCACTATATATTTTCACCTCGATTTCACTAAAGCCGAGGCACTGTGCCTTTAAATTGGCCATATTATACTTCTGTTTTTTTTTTTTTTGTTGTTTAGTGCGTTATATGGGTTTTTTCTGTGTACAGTATGTAGGAGATATTTCAAACTGAAGATTCCAACATTCTACTGAGGAAGTAGCTTTCATCATACCTGCTGATCAAGCTGGTGTCACAATTAGAGTGTGGGTGACACACTAGCGCACAACAGTGCTGCAGGGAGTGAGGGAAAACAGGAGCTGGAGTGGTGGATGGTATGAGGAAACATTTGAGACCATCGAGACCTACTCATAACACAAATGAAAATGGTTGGACCCAAGAGGAGCAAAAACATCTTAGAAGGTCTCCTTGAAAATGTCATTACTTCCTCCATTTTGGTGCAGCTACTCCCAACAATCATTTGGTCGATAACATATCACACTCTGTTCGCTGTCATCTCCACTGATGCTTTACTGTGACGATGCTCCTGAAAGTATTTTTGGAATTTGGAGGCCGGAAGAGAGCAGGAATGAGACAGCACACTGTACGTAGACAGTGCAGTGTGAGTAAGAAGTACGAAGAGTAACCATTCCACACAAACACAGAGCAGATGTCCACAGTACAGTGTGGACTTAATGAGCCATGAATGATATGAGAGGCAAGTGGAGATGCCTGTCCCTATCTGTTCTGAGGGAGGCTGTGGCCAGGACACATCTGGTACCTGCCCCCCCTTCCTGCTGCACCTGTGCTTCGGATGCTCAGGGACGGCTGTGAAGCAACCCAGAATTATCAGCTCAACGCGGCCATTTTTACCCATCAGACGACGATCTAATGCACAATGACAGACACCGAACAAGATATCAGTGGATCTGGCAAAATTGTAATAATATAAAATCATATGTCTGCTCATTTTCTGCACTAATAAATCAATACAATGGTAGGGGAAACACTGAACTAAATTAAGTCAAAACACTCAGTTTGGTGAAAAGAGTTACTCCGGTTTTTGTCTTGATTAAAAGCTGAGGCTAATGATTATATTGGACCAAAAGTGGCGGAAAAGAGACATAACAAGAACAAATGAAAGATGATGGTAAAGCCATGGAGCTGGAGAAGAGGCTCACAGGAAGGAAAAATTGAAAAGGATAGTGGTCAGTTCTTTGCCCACCAGTCCACCAGCTTACTCAGTCACAGGCACAGATGACCCAAAATCAGAAAATCTCCCTGCTGTCATCCACCCTCCTGAGACCACCATGGAACTGACCTAATTCATCATGATTGATCTTCCTCCAGGCTTTCAAATGTAACCTTTCAACCACTTTTCTGTACCACATGTTTTCAATTTCCAATCTGAAACTTTAAAAGGTTTTGGAGATTTTGCTGGTTAAGTGGCTATTTACCTGCTGTTTACTTGCAGAGAGCTTTATAATTCTAAAACAACACCATAGCAACCTATTGAGGAACTCCACAGTGACGCCAGGGCACACACAACTGATTTTGCAGATCCAAAGGAGAGTAGCAGCAGCAGCAATAAAATCAAATCATAAATGATCCAATGTTTTGTTGTTGACCACAGTAGTATTTCGTGTCATTGTTGTCATTACGATCACAGGAGCAGAAGAAGAAGCCACAGCTGCATTATCATTTTCATCATCACAGCAACTAATCGCACCATCATTGTCATCATCAGGTGAGAACTTACACTCAAACTCCACCCAACCACCCACCCATCCATCCAACCATCCACCCATCCAACCATCAACAGACCCAAAGGCTAAAAACGAGACAAATCACTGGAGGCCTCAGACCAGCCTGTGGTCCCACACTATCCTCTCCTCTCCTGTCCGGGCAGCATCACTGAGTTAGACTGAGTGGCCGAGCGCCAGCATGTTGAATAATGAATTAGAGGCTGATATCCTGTGACGGAGACTGGGAGAGAGCACTTCCTCCCTGGGCCAGAGTGGGGCTTGAATACCCGTGAATAATACATGGCCAAAAGTGGGTCTGTTGAAATGACTCAATACTAGGAGTCAAGTGCAAGATTATATTTCCACGGTTATGAAAATATTGCAGCCTTCGTAACACAATAGCAGAGGTGAGAAGATGATCATATGAGGCAGGCTCACAGTTAGGAACTATTTTCTTATCGAGTTGTTCTGGCTGCCTCGGAGGTTTCTGAAGAGCAGCAACAGAAGTTTGTTCATGTGCGGTGGAGAGGTGATATCTTATCCATCCGTTTTTCAAAATAAAAGTCAGGTGCAAGTCTGCTTGAAAACTAGGAAATGGACTTTTCAGTGGAGGTAGAAGAAGTGTGCCTCTGTTCTGCATGGCATGAGTAAATCTGCAGCCGCTCCCCTGCCTTCTGGTTTTTCCCTCTTTCCATGTTTCATCGAGGGTTTCTTGTTACATGAATGTGGAAAACTAATAATCACGGCACCTGTCTTTTCAAACAAAAATAAATCTCGGCAGACAGAATTATGATATATTTACTTATCTTTATAAAGTTGTCAATTTACACATTCAGAAATGGATTTGCCGCGTCCCACAAGACCAACTGGGGCCCCGTGTCTCTGGCTGGGCCAAGTCGGCCTCCAAGAAAGCTGGAAACCGCAGGCTCTTGCTCTGCCCCAGCTCTCCCAGCTAACCGCTAATCCATGTGTTTGATACATTAGACGCTCGGCTTGGCTTTGTTCTGCAGGGATGTGCTGTCCCTTCCCCCTGCCAAGGCTCCCTCTCCCCCTCCACTATCTCGCTCGCTCGTGTGCTCTCTTGCTCCCGCTGCAGTCCAGAGGATTATGCCAGAGTCCATGGGATTTATCTAATTGTGTTTAATTAGGGCTGGGTCAGGCTCGAGTCACAAAGCTCTGACTGTTGGATTTCAGGGGAGCAGATACAAGCGGAGTAGCCCCCCCCCCCCCCCCCCCCCCCCCCCCCCCCGCCCCCCCCCCCCCCCCCGATCTTAGGCTGGCAGGTGGGCCAGAGTAAGGTGAGAACGAGAGAGGGAATAAATGAACAGATTGAGCGCGAGGAGAAGGGGGGAGGGAGAGAAAGAGAGAGGGGTGAGAGAGAGAGAAAGAGCAGGATAGAGGGCAAAGGGAGGTGGAAGAGAGGAATCAGTAAGGCGACAAGAGTGTCTGTGTTGGATTCCCCCAAGGAGAAATCGATTGCCACGCGCCTCGCTGTTCCCCAGACCTCTGCTTCTCCATGCCTCTCTCCATGACACCGTGCTGCGGGGAACCGTAACTCACTGTGCCCTTGGTCGGGGCTTAAGCGGATTGTGGGTCAGGAAGTCTTCCCTTTGGCATGATGCACTGTATCTCTGCTAAAATAAATTCTCCACTGAAGAGTATCAACAGCGAGTGGCCTCTTGCACTTGTCTTCAGGAGGACCACCATGGGCTTAAAGCAGGACAAAGGAGTGGGGGTGCAAGGGAAGGCACCAGTGCCTTTGATTTGATCCACTAAAGGCCTTCAACTCGTCTGAGAGCGTTTGAGGCTCACTATATCCGGGTGACTTGGGTTGTGCATTGTCACAATACGATACAGTTCAACGATACAGTGTGCATAAATCGAATGCAGAAAATACCTGTCACTACTCGGTTCATTTGGTCGCCTACACCACCCGGTGTAAGACTGATCTAAGATGTAACCATAGGAACAGAGTCAAGTGCTTAATGGCTCTCATCTCTCATCAAACAAGAGGCACAAGCATCCATTTCTTTTCCATCCAATAATTTGGTGAAATGCCATTGAGTGCGGAATACATCCCATGTAAAATATTCAGCAATGCATCAAAGAAAAATGTTTATCCCTGTAAAGGAGCTGTCATGTTAAATCTCCGGAGCGTTTTCTCCTGTTACAGACAAAATGAATCTGGTCGCCTTATAATGAGCCCTTATTATGGCATTGTGTTTATGTTGGGTGAAACAAATTGTTATTCCTGTGGGGAGTGCTGGAAGAAGAAAAAAATACGTATGTAATTTCTGTACCACAGCATTGTCATCAGGAGTTACTGTAAAAGCGGGCAGCCTCTGAAATGTGTGCTGTTGACACAAACACATGCAGTAGCAAAGCCACACAAAAAGGAGTTCTGGGGCCCATAAAGTCACTCTGATGGTGCAGCAGTTGTAAATGAAATGTAATGAAACACTGCTGCTTGTTTCTGTCCTGATTCTCTTCGTCACAATGACTTTATGAGACAAATGCTTCTGCTGACAAATACATGGCATTTGTTTTTTCTTTGCTTTGACGGTGCATGTGTGAATGTATGCAAATAACAAGTGTGTTTTCATCAATTGAAAAATCATTTTGACGTCGAGGGATTGGAAATCTGCTTGCAGGCATCAGACTGAAGACTTCAATGTGCCACATCAACAGAGGAATTAGAGTCAACGCAACCCTGCAATACCACCTTTTAACCACTAGACTGAGTCACGAGCAGTTACAGTAATCAGTCTGTTTACCTTACTTACTGGTCTCGTTTCAAAGTACAACATTGAGTCCTTTTTAATTGTTGGCTGAATCAATTCATTTAATTAATATGGTTACTCGTTTTATGGGGGGAGAAAACATTGCAGAGCTGCTT
Organism: Chascanopsetta lugubris; assembly: GCA_016785325.1. Taxonomy (NCBI): domain Eukaryota; kingdom Metazoa; phylum Chordata; class Actinopteri; order Pleuronectiformes; family Bothidae; genus Chascanopsetta; species Chascanopsetta lugubris. The sequence goes on from JAFBJT010108257.1 coordinate 12,809, forward strand.
CATTTGGACTCGTACATTTGTGGTGTGGTGACAATCATATTTACAGACTGTCTAAATTTCACTTAGCGATGTCTCGGCCAATTATTTATGAAAAATACTTGTTTTAGGCAGTTCTAATGAAAGGGGCTGTAGTAAGTATGGTAGTTGGGAGGATATATATATATGTTAGGTTACAATACCGCCATCTGCAGACGATAAATGGAACAATATCAAAATTACATTTAGCCCCTTTAATAGCACATGTCAGTGCCCCTATCAGGTGTAATTTCAGGGTCCTACATCGCCCAATCCAAATAACACTAACCTTAACCTTTTGAGAATGTGTTGATTCAGCAGCAGAGACAGATGACCAGTGACTGCCAACGCCATCAACCTCAATTGACTCAAAAAGCCCCGACAATTACTCACTACCTCTTAATCACAATGACCCATAACAGGATCCAGGGCACTTCAATGGGCCGAGAGACGGTTCTCCATACAATTATTCATATCAGAGCCTGAGCAAGAGCAATGGATGGCATTGTTGGAAGTGAGTAATTATAGGGGCAAGCTGCGGTGGCTCTAAATGTCACAAGCTGAGCGATTAAGTAGTAGCCTTGTATCCAAGGTAACCTTTCTATGGAGAAGTAATATCTGTATAATATGCTCCCTTCTGATCAGTGAGAGAGGATGTTCGATCTCTCTGTGACCTCGAGAACATGGTGGTTACCGACTGATATTATAAATCTTAAGGAGAGATTCTTTTCTAGATTTTACAAGAAACCTTGATCATCAACTTTAATATGCTTTCTTACAGATTAAAAGAGACACTACAAAGTGGCTTTATGAAAATGCCGCCATGCCCTTGTGGATCCCCTCCTCACCACCATGGTTTCTGTGTAACCTGCCCCTACATCAATGGTCATCTCTCTGGACTTACTTAACACCTGCATGTATCATGAAGAAGTAAATGGTGGGGTTTCATCACATGGAACCAGAGATGGAGTAAAAGAATAAAATTGTATTATTCATCACAGTGTTGGCAGGGTGAAATCCTGAACACAATATATCCATTTGCATCAGCCTAACAACTCCATCCTCTGTCATATCCAGCATTAAGAATTGAGCTCTATATATCAGCCCTGGCCAAGTCACGATTAAATCACTGCATCCGAAAGATTTTAACTTCTGAGCTTCTTAGGAGGGCTCACGTTTGGTCATTCCCTGTTATGCCAGATTCTGTTTTACCAGCAATATATGATGCCCCTTCTTTGTCAGTCACATTTAATACACACATTTTTGATTGTCAAATGCTACTGGTTCAAGTCAACAAGGCATGGTATTTACACTCAAAGTTACATATTCAACAGAATTCACCACATTCATCAAAATATATAATATTAACAAAGACAGACAACGCAATCCCAAAAATTACATCACCCTCTTAAAGATATATCTTCCATAATCGGAGGCCACTGAGAACACAAAATGAATTCTGAATGGTGCAACTGAATTTTATGTAAATCCACACACAAAACATACAACAATTCTGACAGTAAAACTGGATGCATCGCTGTATTCAGTCACCTGAATGGTCTGATATTGCCGAGTGTAGCTATTGTCCTGACGGCCCGAGGTAAAAGTGGGACACAGCCAGACTTAAATTAGAGGCACAGCACTTTCATGTGTGCTCATAACATTGAGGCTGGTTGCCTAGTCACAGCGGAACACGAGCGCTGCATCCTGGTCCCCGAGTGTGGACTGGAGATGCTGAGTCAGCCGGATCCCTCAGCTGCAGGCTACAATTGGCCCCCAGGAGCACAATGTCTGACCCACATAACTCCATGCTAGGTACAACACGGAGCGAGCATACATTAGGTTTCAGAGCACTCGTAGTTCATCTAACGCGGCTGATGATATTGTTTTCCTTAAAATACAACGGCAAAAAGAAGAACATCTAAAAAATTAGATCAATTAGAAAATTAGAAAGATTTTTTTTTAAGGTGGTGGATGAATTACACGTTTTGAACAGGCTGTCCTCAATTGCCCCGTGAACCTCTGGGGATATTAAAAGCCAGGAATAATCGGCAATAAATGTAATTTGTGAAGCCATTTGCAGCTTAGTGAGTGAAAGTTAGCAGTTTGTGCCAAAATCCGGTTTCAAATCCCACATCGGTCATATTCTGGTCTGTCACACACCCCCAGACGTTCACCTCACAAAGGGCAGTCTGATGTGCGGAGGCCCGAGGCTAACTCGCCCATGGCAACGGACCGCACAACCATTGCCTCCCATTAACCTCCTCCAAGGCAGGGGGGGTGAAGGGGGTGGGGGTGGGGGGGCAGCAAACGAACAAGAGCTTAAGACTTTTTATATTTAGAGGGTGCACTGCCGAGGCTCTGCTAGCTATCTGTCGTGTCTTTGTTCCACTTTGAGAGGCAGTGCTCACAGGCTATCAGTAACCTGGCAACAGGTTAGGTGCTCTTGCTTCTTGTGTGCTTTCATAAAGAGATGGGAAAATACATTTTAAAAAGTAGGATATGTTTGCTTGTTGGAAGTTTCAGGTGAGCTCGCCGACTCCTCGGACCAAAACACGTGGCATTCATATGGAGACGGGCCCTGCAGGTGGTCAAATGGAGCCAGCAGACTTGTAGCAAAGCAAACCCAAACGAAGAGGAAGACGGAAAGGAGGAAGAGAAACTTGCATCTACAAAATGTGGCCTGTAATTTGAAAGTTGTGGCCTGGATGAGCACTTTTACGAAGGAGTTGGTTTTCAGATATGTGGCTTGGTCACGTTCCCCTTGGCTCCTCCGGTCCTCTGGTTGAAATACTATCCCTGACATTTTTCAAGATCAACATTTGTACGAGGGCCTGGGTTCATTGCTATTGATTGGCTGCATATCTGATTTTCATGTTTGAGCTACCAGATGTGCAGTCATTAGAAAAAGATAATAGGAAATGACAGTTTTGGAAATGTTGCTCTGTGAAACATGGTAGATTCATCCTATCCTGGCGGTATTTGCAGTGATAATCATACATATGCTGTAATACATGAATATTGCTCTGATCTCTATCCTTACTTAGCCAGTCTTATTTGGCACCGCAGCTCAAAATGTAATGTAGGAGACACAAACACAGATTCAGAGATGGAACTTGCGCTTTCTCACTAGGTACACCCAGTTTGTTTACATTTTCTCATGCAGCTGGATTTGTTAGCAGCTTCACAAACCACTTCAACTAAACATTGCCAATATGCTTTTTTTGTCTGAGGGCATATATCTGTCTCTCAGATGTGACTCACGTCCAATTATTACCCAAGATTACCCAAAATGTGATCATTTTAAGCCTTTGGTGCAATTCTTCAACATTTCCCATTGTGTGCCGCTTGCGGTGCTGCAGACATGTGTCCACAGAACTGTGTCACCGTCACTGGAGAATGGTGTATGGCTGCACCTCATTTTCATTCTGCTACTGAGACAACATGTTCTGCCTTGTTTGTACTTCTGTTAACCAATCGGCATCCGTTTGGGTGGCGTGAATCCCAGGATGCCAGGAAGGTGCCCCTGTAAAATAGGTCAGTGGGAACTTGTTTGGTGGGAGCATGTGCATGCTTTGCCACAAAACAAAAGAAAGCCTACTGTCTGCACCAATGATCTCCCAATAAGCACTATTTATATAATATTTCTCTACAGGACTTCTTCCTTCCTCGCTTCCTTCGAAATCAATAATTCAAGGTGTTGTTTAGGCAGTGAGTAAACACTGAACAGGATCCCGATCTATTCGGATAATATGACCTCCATTATGTTATCATGAGGACATGAAGGTCATTGATTGCTGGGGAAACATTAGCGGGTGTCAAGCCGATTCATCCGCAGCTTAACAGACAATGTGGATGTAGATGGAGGTAAGAAGATCAACTAGCTTCCTCGTTTCTAATCGATATGCGTTGCTAATAACCAGAGCTCGGTAACCAAAGACACGCAGACAAACTAATGAGGTTAGACTGAAAATACAAGTTAGACTTCTACATTTAAGCTCCTTTGCATTTCTCACTCAGAGGAATAAAAGCCTGTGTGTTCTTTTCCACGCCAACTTTGATCAGAGCCCTGGAGGAACCGGTCATCTGGACTCTGTAAAGGAAACTTTGTCTTAATTGTTAAAACTAACACTGTGCAACCTGGGCTGCGTTATCCCCGGGTTACAGTAGGCACGGCGGCAGCTGGCTCTATTTTGTTGTCAAATACAGGAAAAGGTAGGGAGGAGAAAAACAGCATGAAATCGTATCAGTGGAGAGAGAGAGGACACTTGGTATTATTAATAGTAACAGACCCATGACAGTGAACAGAGAGGAGACTGTGTGAGCTGCCTTTTATTTCAGCCACCCCTTCCATATACCCCCCCCCACACCCCGCCACCACCACCCCTCCTCCTCAGCATCTTATGAAATATGTACAAGGCAAACAGAGGTGGGGTTGATGCGCAGACCTTCCTCCTCTATGACTAACCGCTACACGTCCAGTACCATTACTTATTTATAAGGCATGCCGTGTAAGTGCCAGAGTGGCCTCGCTCGCTTCCCTCCACGCCATAAGGGCACTTTCATAACACCCTGTTTACATTTCAACCACCAAGAGAGGAGCGATAACAAAAAAGGATCTCCAATTAGTTACAGTGTCCAGAGCATGGTGAGACACAGGCGGCTGTGACGCTCCCGATAAATATTTGTAATGTCGTAGGGCCCGTTGGTTTGCGCTGGGTATCATCCAAGGTTATTAGAGGAGATGAGTTGAACACTTTTCCATACTTTAAAACAACATGAGGTATGTGGAACATAGGCAGAAAAAATAGACGCCTAGTTCTGAAGCACTGTGTTATTACTGTGGAGGAAGTACGTTCTAATATGCTGTTTCTTCAAATTATCTGTGCCTATGAAATCATATTTCTTATTTTTCCTTCCTGGTTAATTCTCTTTTTTTTCTTTTTTTTTTCACATTGGAACAGCTCATGGCCGTAAAATGAATTTTTTTCTTTTTCATGCTGGAGTGGCATATTACCGGGATTCAATACTGGAGCCGCATGGGTTTATTACACACACAAAAAAAACATTTTTTGCAACAGCATTCATTTGAACCCATTTGATGATTCTAAACAGACATGCTGCACACTGAAAGGAATTATGGATGCTCAATGGCTGGATTAGATTCTCTTGATACATAGAGATGCAATAATAATTAAAATCAATTCTGACAACATCATTATGGAAAAACCAGTGAATGCAGCAAAGCCTCTTGCATGGCGAGGCTATAACAGCAGATTTCCACAGAAACCTCTGTAGTGTGGCAGCTTTGAAATGTAGGTTCTTGGGGAAAAGAACACTCTCATTGCCACTTGCATAGAAGTAAGTGGGAGGATTCATTGTCAGTAAGTAAACAAAGCAGTGTGACAAGCCGGTCCCCCCCCTCCCCACTGTGTTTGCAACACAAAGAATCAGATCAAATCTGGATTAGGAATAAAATGCCTGCAGCACCTTCCGACTGTATAGACTGAACCAAGGAACTCTGGTACGAGTGCAATCCACAGGACTGTGTTACTGACTCTGTGGAAACCATGTGGATCCAGACACTTGTGAGAATGGGGTCATACTCTCTTCCATTCATCTTTTAAAGTGACAAACCCGTTGAAACTGATAAATAACACTGTCACTTTGAAATATTATGTGTTAAACAATGTAGAGGAGACGTTTTTTTTTGAGGAATGTATATTACGTTATAGGAAAATACAGGCTGTTCGTGAATTTATATAAGGATTGTCTATGAAGTCAACTGCAAGCGCGTGTTATGTGTCAAAAGTACTTGGATTGCCTCTGAGTACATTTTGAAAGCTAAGCATCCTCCTCCCCTTTTGGCAATATAGGTCATATTTTCCTCTTGAGCGTCTCAGCATGAAGCTAACCCTGCCCCATCTCTGAAGGCCACCAAACTCAGAGCTGCCCTCCACTTGGGACAGACACAGACACACACACACACAGACTCTAACACACACATTCCGACAGAAGCGGTGCCAGGCGGACCACAGACATGTTACCATACTGCACCACTGTCTGGGACCTCCATCGCCACTGTATCCCCAAACCACTATCAAGAGCCACGCCTCATAGATCCAGCCTCAGGCCAGGCCAAGCCGTCGCTGCACAGCTGTGTGTGATCCAGCCCAGATCTGGCTGACACACGTCCACCACTCCGCCCCCCCCCCCCCCACACACACACACACACACACACACACACACAAACACACACACACAAACACCCACACACACACACACGCAAAACACACACACACACACACACACACACACACACACACACACACACACACACACCCTAATCTCTCTCATCACTTGTCTCTGGATGGATGGGGGTTTGGGATTGACGGCAGGGCCCCCCTCCACCCGCCGTCCTTGCCACCGCCATCTGCTTGGTGAGCCCAAGGAAAGCGAGAAAGGAAGCGTGGCGTGCGTCTGCCAGCCAGCCAGCTATCCTCGCCGAGGGCCGCTGCGTCCAAAAACGCTGTGCCGTGCCGCGGAACCTTAACTCACTGTCACAGGGCCGTCCAATGTGATTGATCTGCTCCATTTAGTCGAAGCAGCCAAGACTGGAGGAGGCCTGGTCCTCCTGTAGCCCCTCCAGCCCCTCGCTGCCCACTCTAGTCCTGACATCCCAACTAGCACAACACAAACACCAGAGCCCTGCCAGCTGGCCCACGAGCCTGACATGCTCTGCCTGCTTATCAGTTAACACGCCACGGGGCTAAGACCAGGCTTGCACGGCCTGCAGTTCTTTTGGCTGTCCTATTGAGGAGTAATTGGACCGAATGGAATCGTAGTGAATGTCCAACTTGTGATATACTTTTACAACACAATAAAGTCATTCTGTTGGCAATGGCCGGGTATTTTATTTATTAATAAGCGCGGGACATCTGAGGTTGGTGAAGTCAAATGCAATCACCCTGGGCTGAGAAATGTATGCTAAGATTAGCTTTTTTTCACACATATATATATATATATATATATATATATATATATCAGCGCCATAAAAATGAAAGTGATTCAAATGGCAGACAGTGGTGTATTTCATATTTCAACAAATCCTCTGAATATTCTCAACACATTTATTAGCGACTGAGGAAATGGAGTTGGGAGGAAATTAAAGAGGTAATCAGTCCAGGTTCATATCACATCCCCAATATTATTTCCTATTCAACTTATTTATGTATCCCCATCCCTTTCATTGGATGGCTCGTGCTCTGGCTTGGCTCATGCGAGCGCAGGCACTTCAATGGTGTTCCGTTACTATGAAAATAGGTTCCCTAGACAGAGAGGTCACGGCCATGGTCCTTCATCCAGTTGCCGTTTGCGCCCTGTGTGTATTACATCATTCTGAAATTACCCTAGTGCAAAGCGCCAACTTGGCAAATTAAGACTCCAACCATATTACGTGGAGTTATTTTTCTTTTTGAACTCCGGCAAAGACCCTGCAGCTCCTCCAATTCACTACATAAATACACATCGCCGTAAAGTCAAGTTAAGTTTATTCGTTGATGCAGATGTGACGCTTAAATGCTTCAATTGTGAGCGGCGAGGTGAGCCGAAGATATGAACCCTGTAGTTCCGGGTGAAGCAGGATTCAGGAGAGAAGAGAGGGAGTCCGTGTACTGCACGTGTGCGCTGAGTGAGTTTCAGACATTCAGGGAAGTTGTTAGGAAAGTTGCATGTCCTCTCACTTTAATATTTAACAAGAGAAGAGCTTTTTCCCCTCAAACTTTTCATCATCCTTGTGGTCACTGTAAGTTTTTTTCCCATCCTTTCACCAAGCCTCTCTCTCTCTCTCCCACACACACACAGCTATTTCTGTATTACCTTTACTGCCGAGGACAATATGTTGCATCAGACACAGACTAAAGGAAACATCTCCCTTACGCAAAGAATATTTTTAGAAATTCCACTTAAAACGCACATTAGTAAATGTTATGAAGTCATTCATATTTCCTCAGTGCGGCCGTTTGTTTACAGTGGGCCAGTAAGTTGAAATCTCACTATGGTGTGACATCCTACGCAAACCCACTACTATCTGTGCTGGGCAGTTGGGGCATTCGTCTGTGAGCTGTCCAAGGACCAGCATGGGAACTTCACTAGAGGGGATGGCTGGAAACACTGTGGGAGTGCGCCGAGAGTTGGGGGACTTTCCTCATGTGAAACTGCTCCACAGAATAAATAAATAAATAAATAAAACACATGCCACTACAAACAAAAAGCATCCATGACCTGATAATGAGGAACTCTTGAGTCTGATCATTAAAAAAAACACACAAAAACAGCAGCAGACACCCTCTTTTCCTTTTTTTCCTCCTCTCTCCTCGTCTTCTACACATTTGTAATTGCAGCCAGGTTAATTAAAGAATCTGTTTCTTAATTCCCCCCCAGAATATAATCGTGACAGTTTAACGAGCAGCAAGGTAATATGATCTCATATTTTTGTTCATCGCTGCAAACCGTGTTGCAAAGTAGTTTTAAGCGTGTCTCCACTGGTGACATCTCATCATGGCACAGTATGAAATGGTCCTGAAGTTGAATGAGACTCAAACAAAAGCGTGAGGGAATTAGTATATGCGAGGCACATTTCCAGAGAGTGTTTATGTTCTTCTTAAAGCCTTTCTCTGGCAGAAGCGATTACATGAACGTCTCCTACTTATTTGTTTTCATCTGAACATTTGGCTGAGGGGTTTATCCATCTTGACAAGCACATAATATGGCTTTTGGTGCTGTGAGGGAGAAAATGAGAGCGATCGGAGGAGAGAGAGGGGAGAAGACGTGAAAGTTAAAATAGAGGCTCTATGGTGGGGTTTTATCACTTTTCTTGCCGTTCCCTTCCTCTCTTTAACAACATGCTTAACTCCCCAAAGATGTGTTGAAAGATCACAATAATCCCCTCGAAATGACATTAGTCCTCACTCTCGTCTTTGAGTAGGTGGAATGCAGCGGAGCCAAATTACTGAAGACACTCTAGGGTGTTGGGAACGATGTGATAAACACATAAAGTTCCCAATGTAATTTGATTAAGTCTAAAAAGTATAAATATGGTGTCTGCTCAGCATTCCATGCTAAGCCAATTAGAGGCTCTACAGTAAATGAATATCTGTCTGTATGATAGTTTGACTTAACTTCCTCTGCCGTTGAAAGGTAAAGTTTGATATATAATATATAACGTCCCCTGTTGGAGACGCAAATAGAGACAAATGACGGTCTGTGCGTGCACATCTAAACAGAAGACATATGTTACCCTTCAGCAGTGTATAAGTGATGTAGTTCTAATGGAAACATTAAAATACAAAATTATTATTTATCATGACATATTCATTGACTCTGCCCTCTTACATTGGGAGTTTAGCTGATTATAGTCATTAGCCAATAGTCTTCATTAGATGAAGATGTCTAGATGGAGACACAATATGTATCAGCTTTTTTTTTTTTCCTACTGACAAAAATGGAGTATGACGTTTACAAACGTTTTCACATAAACACCTTTTGAGTTTCAGTGATAAGTGAAGTCCACCACGACTTCTTCTGCATGTTTGGAAGGACCGAGTTCATCCTGTCAATCCCATTCAATATCACTACATCCTGCACAATGTACCTCTCATCTGTGTGGAACAGTGTTTCAGGCTCCATTGAATAACAACATGTAACAACAGTGTCCCTCTCCATGTTGACATAGTTTCACAAAAGCCACTTCTGTTACTGCCACTGCTAAACACAATAATTCACCACATCAAAACAAAACAATTAGTAAGCTCAGGGGCCAGGTGTGCGTTCGTGTAATACCTCCCGTGTCTTCACTCGGTGGCCAGCAGGGGGCAGTCTCCTCAGTTAGTCCCACACACAGAGGAGAAGAGTAGTCCTCATTAAAACCTCAGGCGAAGGAGAAAAAGAAAACACAGCCACATCTCTCCTTGCTCCTCCTGGTCTCTGAGGGCTTCATACTTCTCTGGTCACATCTCTCACAGTCTGGTGATGTGAACAGTTGTGCTTAACTCTCTAAACACACTCACACAACTGTCAGAAACACACTTGACAGCAGGTGTCACACGTTGTTTACAAACAACTCCGGCTACTTATACAGCAACAAACATCGACGGCTTCTTCCTTAAATAGTTATTACTTTAGCCGCATGTGCTAAAGCCACGTCCACGAGCAAACGAGCTCATTCCACCCTCGCTAACGCTACTTCCGGTTTTTTGCACCGGTAATCCCGCCCCTTGACCAATCGTGTTGCTGTAAATTGAAGCAGCGTCTGAAAGAGCCAATCAGATCGATGAAACACATACTAGGTAGTTAGTGACACCTGGAGTTGAGGAGGGGTTGAAAAAAAGTCTGGTCTTAAAGCAGCGTACACATCAAATGAATAAGTTAGATAGATAAATAGATAGATAGAATTACGTACAAATAGATGAACAAATAAATAATCAATTAAACAAATGAATAGATTCATAAATAAATAAAATAATGTGTGCATTATTCATGTGGATTGGACAATTAATTCTTTGTTGTTTGGTTATTGTCTGTGGCAACATCATCCTTGCTTATTTGTCAGGCTCCAATCACAAAACTGCCCTGCACGAGTAAACAACCAGCTGTAACACGAGTGTAGAACACAACACAGATAATCAATTACATGCATTTCTAACGCTCTTTGCCAACAGCTGTTTAGAAGTCAAATTTAGCATTTTATTGTGTTGTAAATGTTTACAAATCATAATTATCCATGCATTTCCTGTGAACACCGGCACACGTACCGATGTCCATTTGTGTATGAGGTCATGCAGTGTACCTTTGCGGGTGTGTTGTGCATTGGACTGGTACAGGAGGGGATAAGGAGTCAAAATGCCTGGTTTCCGAGTGAAAGCTGCGCTCTCTATTCAATAGTGCCCCAACAACAGAAACATGTTGACACTTCAGATCGGCAAACTTGTTATTTCTTTTCTACGTGGAACTAAAAAAGGGATACTTTGTTGTGTCGCCGTGCTTCTCTTTCCTGACACACTACCTCAATCACCGGCCCACTACTTGAAGCAAAGTTCAAAATAGAGCATTACAGAATGTGGACCTCTCCCTCCACCAGTGGTGAACATTGTGGAAAGAGCACCAAAGTGCTTATTTGGACTCCATCAAATTGGGAGCCTGCGAGGCTGGACTGGAGTGCTCAGCTCCTGAAATTGCTGCCA
>JAFBJT010108258.1:0-21375 GCA_016785325.1 Chascanopsetta lugubris
CCCCCCCCCCCCCCCCCAACCCCCTCCTGTCCCTCTCCCCTGGGGACGAGTCCCATCTTGGGGCTAGCGCACTCATATTTAAACCCCACCCGCTCATCTCTCCATCCCCTACCGTGACGAATGGTAGGAAATCAGATTTTTGCCATGACAGGCAGATTATGAGATCCCTCTATCCACATGACTTAGCCCCGTCACTGCTTCTTAATCGTTAAATGTGATTAAAGCAAACAAACGAAGCATTATTAGATTAGTCAGAAGGACATGCAGTCTTTGGTGCTCATTGTCTTTTCCCCCCCATTAATGAAATTTCTGATTGAAATTAACATTGCTTGGACTAATTTGATTTAACTTTGCCCTGAGAAGTAACAAGACAGCTCTCATCTGCCTGCAGACAGGCCGGAGGATCTCCGCTTGAGATCCTTGTCAAGAGCTGGAGATCAAATGTTGGAGCAAGGCAAACATTTGTGTTCTTCTGCAAAGTTTACGGGATTTGGCTGGTTAGCAGCGCTGCGCATATGAAAAGAGATGATTTTGGTTGAGATTAGGGAGAAATAAATGATGTCTGCGACTGTAGAGATGGATTAGTAAAAGGGTGCGGGCACAAAGCACGCGGAATACAGAAGAACAATGGTCTCCAATGGTTACATCAGTGGACGTTAAACTATTCTTGAGCTGATGGTGTTTGTCAGAGAGCTGATGTGTTTGGATTAGAGGGGCAGTGTTTGCAAGGAAAGCGCGTGTGTGTGTCTGTAATTGGCGGCGGGTGCTGCATTGTTGTTGAAAATAATCCTGTCAGCATAATCCTCCTTTGTGAGCTTCATTAATTGCATTTAAGAACAGATGCAATCTAGCTGATTCAGCCCCTGCTTTTTAGGCCTGCTCAGCTTTTACTGCACAAAGGCCCTGTCACTTCAAAAGCTAAAGGGTCAGGTAAAGGGTGTTTTCATTCAAATGTACACTGTTTCCACCCCCTCCTGGTAACTTACAGCTCTGTGGCTGTAATGTGTATACAGTGGAAAAAGTCATTTAACCGCCAGGCATCCTGAGGGGGCAGCTTTGACCAACCTCTGCTACTTGCTCATACAATAAAGTCTAATACAACAATCATTATTTCAATTAGGGATAAAACAATTTTTTATAAAAAATGTCACCATAAAATGTACAATATATGTACAATATGTTTACAAGGGACTAGTTACTTTCTAGTGTTTTAATGGATGTATGTTTCACACATCATTATAAATACATCTGTGTAATGTGTTAACGGTACAGTGTGTGAGATTTGGTGACTTCCAGTGGTGAACTTGCATATTGTATCCATCACCTCTCATCACCTTCTGAACCTGCAGGAGATCCCTCATGGTAGCCCTCAGTTGTCATTAAAACTCAATAGATGTTTAATATGACCACTCTGGGCTACTGTGAAAACATGGCGGCCCCCGTAGAGAGGACCCGCTCCTGATGTAAATAAACATTAATGGGCTCATTTCAGGGTAATGGGAACAAAAATACATTCAGGTGGTTCTGAAAGTGTCTGAAATGTAATTATTATTATTTTATTTTTTTTAGAAGTGACAAAGATGCCCAAAATCATACACAGTACACCTTTCAAAGGTTATATTTTCAATTGATGTTGCCACTGCCACTTAAATTCACTTCCCCTGAACAGAATCAGGCTAATAATGCAAAAGGTCTTTTGATTAGGTTTAATTAAGCTCATTTGAAGTATGGTTTCCAGTGAAATCCTCCACTTTGAAAGATTTCAAAGAACCCAAGCAGCCTGTCATGTGATATAGCTCTCTCTGGTTCATCCCTGCAGTATTATTGTCCATTTTTATTTTCTTGAAAGAAACTTTAGAAAATCCATTTAGGACGGCCTCTGCTGCTTTGGCAGCCAGAGATACAGCCGCTTAAAAACAGAGGTCACCTCCACACTTGTTTAATAGCTGCTCAGAGCACCTTGGTGAGTGTGTTTTAACGCTGACTGGCAATAAATACTTGTGGACAGGGCCGGGTTTTTCTCTTTTCAGTGTTTTAAAGGGATAGTGCCTTTTTTTTAAAGAAATATAACACTGAAACACAATCAACCACTCACTGTCTAAAGGCTTGAATAGCTGCTCAGAGGATGATGGCTGCAGTAATAGTTAATCTGGAGTCACACCAGTTACACAGGCATCCAGTGGTCCAAAGCCACTCTTACAACATAATGTATTTCCCACTGCACCACATTTGCAACGTTCGTGGTGGCAAATATCATAAAATACAAAGCTTTACTTTATCACATTGCTGTTTATTATCACATTAAGCTATCTCAAAATCGCCTCTCTGACAAAATACAAATGTTATCTTGCAAACGTACATATACAGTCTGTAGATGCCTTTTTGAAGGCAAATCAGTCAAGGGTCTTGGACAGCATTCCGGGGGGGTTAACAAAGAGGGTTGAACTCTGTCTAAATAGAAAACCATCTTTATTTGACACTACTCACATTTACAAAATGTCAGAGAGATGTAAAGATGCACGGGCATAAAGGCAGAGCGGAGACTCGGTTGTGGATAAATTGTGTGGGAGACTTTTGTGCCAATTTCTATTGTACTAATGATGAATTGTGTTTCATTCCCTGAGTCAATAGAATTTAATATGCCGGCAGTCGCAAGAACAAGTTGTTTCTTTGTGTATTACAACATTTCTCAAGACTGCATCCTCAAAATGAGGATTCAGCTAAATCAACACTTCTGTAGAATAGTTAAAGTCAAATCTGACACCATAACCTTCATGATGGTTGGATTTATTGCTGGACTGCTCAGCTAGATCACAATCCTGGGTGATTTATTGATGAGAGCATTTCTGTGATGCATGGCCCTCAGCTCAACTTCATTTTGGTCTTTCAAGCATATCTGCCTTTTTCTTCCTTTTTTCCACTCATCCCTTTTATTTCTCTGGATGGTGGCAGGGGGGACTTGCAATGCATTTTATGTTGAACTCGGAGTATGTTGCTATGGTGGTTGCCATGGATTTAGCCCAGAGTGACATGGAAAGTCAAAATATTAAAGGTGTCCTTCTGATTCAGCGGGAGTGGATGCTGTGAAGAATGAGCAATCGCCTTAGAGTGTTTTTTTTTTTATGCCCTTTCATTAACTAGCCTCTTTCTTTTGAAATATCAAATCTGATTTTCAAAACACAAGAAAGGATTATGTACAATCCCCAGCAAAAAGGAATAGAAGGGCTGTTTTATTAATGTTGTCATTGTGGCATATACAGAACATTCTCTGCATCTTCCTCGTGTGAAGCACCATAGCTTGACCTATTTACTAAAAAGCCAAGAGTGACACATGAACCAAGTGCAAAATATTTTTAATAACGAGACATTTTCAACATTTAGTCTGCCTGCTAAAATATTTTGTGCTGATTATTACAGCAGACCACAGAGGTCTGACAAAAACAATGGCAGCACGGGACGAAAACGTGGATAAATATCTGTCACAATCTAGAACATATCAGAACAATCGTTTATTTCTTAGAACATATTAAACATGTATATGATGCTCGGTTCACTTCAAAGGCAAGGCAACTTTCCATTTTGTTTTTGTTGCATTTTGCCGTGGGATCGTTTTGGTCCTCACATGGTTAATATGTGTAAACACAACCCCCAAATAATCAACCACTCACATCTAGTCCATCGTCACTGTATGATGTACTGCATGTACAGTGTATGTATGCAGCATGGTATTGCTCATGTGCTGCTTCAGTGTACCATGCTGCCTTCATTATATTGAGACGAGGCTCAGAGAGTGATTGACTTGTTTCTAGAACATTAGATACTTTATTCAAAGATAATGAAGCAGTAGAGGGGGGCTCGTTGTTAGCTCGGATGGTTAGGTCCAGTTTGTTCACAGTTATTTGCTTTTGCAAAAATGTTGAATGTGGATCAGAATGGATTGGATGTGTTTTTGATTGTGCGACAAGATGTATCCAATTTATATGAATACAAAGACATTATGAAAAGAAGAAAAATCGGTTCTGTATTTCTATCTCACATAGCCAGGTGTCAATCATACATGCTGGTATTGCTTAACTTTGCAATTACAAATGTACACAATTAATCAGGTAAGGCACTGAAAAAAGAAATACTGACCCTGCTTAGTGTAAACAATCAAAACATTACACAAAGCTCTCCCTACTCCTGTCTTATGTAAGAATGGAAACATTAATTCTAAATACACTGTTAACTAATGGAACAACTTCTAAAATGTTGGAATGAACATCTGTTGATGTCGTTGGGCAGTTGCCAAATTGCTGCAAAGTCCAGAAAGAATCCACAGATGACATCCTCTTGTCATATTGTCTATATTGATAACATCATTTAAGCTTGATAAGCTTAAGATTGACACTGAAATGCATTTTTACAGTTGTTTTCTTGCATTAATATCTCACATTAGTCTGTAGATTGCAAAAGAAAGCCCATCATCGTGCAAAGCATCTGTGGCCGCAGCTCTTCGCTCTCCATATTATCTTTGACTAAAAGTGGTGCATCCTGTTAAGTGCTCCTCCGTCTGTCTGTGACTGTTCGATATGAAAGGCTGATTTAGGCTTTGCCAATCAATAGCAGCCTAAATGGTAATGTCCACTACTTATCTCGAGAGCTTGAAGGCCTTGCGAGGGAAAGTCCTTCCCCCATCATGCTCCCTTCCATTTCTTCTTGCATTGCCTGGTCCAGCCTTGCAGTCCACAGCTGTAGCAGCCATCACACAACCTCAGGCAGGCTAGTTAGCCCTGAGAAAAGAGCCTGAACCCCCCCGATCAATAACTTTAGTCTTGTCTGCCTAATTGCTCATTGGTCGACATTGGCGCCAGACTATATGTAAGTGCATGCACCCCCCCCCCCCCCCCCCCCCCCCCCCCCTATGTAAGTGCATGCCCCCCCCCCCCCCACCCCCACCCCCACCCCCACCCCGAGTGACCGAGTCTGGCTCTATTTCCACCACTTCCCATCGAGTGTTGGGCTCACA
Source organism: Chascanopsetta lugubris (assembly GCA_016785325.1). Lineage (NCBI taxonomy): Eukaryota > Metazoa > Chordata > Actinopteri > Pleuronectiformes > Bothidae > Chascanopsetta > Chascanopsetta lugubris. Next base: position 5,009 of record JAFBJT010108258.1, read on the forward strand.
GTCTGCCCCTCTCTCTTCTTTATTTCCTCCTGTCCTCGCCTCTGTTCACCCAGGTTCCAGCTAAAGAGATCCTGACCCGATCGGCGTCTCCTCCGTCATTCCAGCGGGATGAGATTCGTCCAGAGATTTCGGAGACGTGGTGCCATCTCACCAGGCCCGCATGCGACTCCCCCAGCCCCTCCCCGCCCCCCTCGGCTGCTCAGGTAAATATCCAGGGTTTTAATGACGTACGGGGAGATTAGCCAGTTACTCCCGCTCGCGATTGCAAGCGCCAGGAAATTAGCCGGTCTCGTTTGGGGTTTTTCCGAACGGCTTATTATATGATCTAATGCAGACGCACTTTATGAGCACGGAGCAGAGTATGGCGAAGGAAGTATTGATTGTGCTCATTGTGAATTATGTGAATAGATAAAAGTGTGAGCGTGCATATATATTAGGCAATTATGTGCTCAGGTGCTAATGTAGAAAAAAATCTGCTGAATAAATATGAAATATGCCTCTATCAGCCTCCAACTTGTGTCCCCCCAACACGAGTCATTTGCGATGATAATTGGGATCGCGTGTTTGCCTTTTTCTGATGAGACCAGATATTGTGATAGCTCTGCGCAGCCTGGATTTAAATGTGTATTGATCAGCGTGAGGCTCACGGCTCAAATCCAAGCAGCACTGCAGCCCCCGCACACTTGCATATACTTCTGCATTTGTTTTTTTTTCACGATTTCTTTTCAAGAAATCTGACACCACTCTGACATAAAAACATTTCTTACTGTGTCACCCAACATAAGATGCTCATTTGTATTTGTTCTTGCCCTCTTTTTCCACTCGTAGTGTGCTAATGTCATGATTTAAATGAAGTATTGATCAGTTTAGGAGGGGAGAATAGAGAGAGAGGGAGCGATTGTGAGGGAAAGAAAGCAAGACCAGGGTTATCGGCGTGGATCGCACACAGAAAGAGAGTGCTAACGGATGAGACATGTTTTAAGCGATTCCATGAAATGGATTTCTGCATAATCTTTATTTTTTAATTCAGGAATAACCGCCAGCCGCTTTTGTTTGACTTGCTCCGTGATGCTAAAGTGGACGTGGAGATGACGAGAGGAAAAGAGATGTCTTCTCTCCCCCCCCCCCCCCCCCCCCCCTGGCTTTTCCTGATTTCAAGGGAGTATTTTCCAACGATGCTTCGATTTTGGTTTATCTTCGGTGTGCGTTTCGTCGGGTTCGATTCCCTCTGCATCGATGACACTGCAGCAGCATCAGGCACACGCTGGACCAAAGCCTCTGTCCAAGTGATCCAGGGACTAGGTCTGTTTGTCTTCCTCTCTTTCTTTCTCCTCCAGCTCCCTCCTCTTCCTCCCTCTCTCACGTTCTTGGTCTCCCTCTCTCTCCCTCCATCCCTTCCCCTCATGTGATTTAGCACAGCAAGGTTGTATTAATTAGTAGCCTATTTATTATTGTTGGCGCTCGTACAGGGCAGGCGACTGCCGGCTGCAATTTATGTCAGCCTTTGCAAGACGTCAGTTACTTACAGTGTAGCTGTGCAGTCTGTGGATGCAGCAGCGTGGGAATATCTGCATTTTTTTTGTTGACCATTAATCATTTAGTTAATATTGTTGTATTGTACGTAATGTAAGATTATTGTGCTTTAATGGTGTTTTCTCTCGCTGCTATTGTACATCTTATGAAATTCCAAGATGACCAAGTCCCAGCATTTCTTTGTGGAAATTAATATTTTTAATTTCTTCATTTTCAAATGTTCTAGTCAACACAGAATCCTTGAGCAACTGATATTTTTTTTAGAATAGAAACTGTTGCCTAGCGATAAGTAAGTCTTTAGTGTCAATTTCAAATGTAAATGTATAATTTGGGGATGATTTTTAAGAGAATTTCCCCTTATTGTCTTCACACTTTGATTAAATGGTAAATGGTCTGTATTTATAGAGCGCTTCATCAAGTCTTAGAGACTGTGCATCTACGTGCAGCCCTTTGTATCAATAAGTACATGGGACAATGTTTGGTTCAGTGTCTTGCCCAAGGACACCAAGGCATGTGGAATGGGGCGGGGATTGAACCCCCCAACCCTCTGGTCAGAGGACAGCCACAGCTGCCCCAGCAGCAGATGAAGTCAGACATTTGGCCTTTGACAGCTACAGGACTCTGACTTTATCTCTAGAAATTGCCTCTAGAGGATGGAGAGCTATGGTCCATCTTAGCCATAGTCACGGAGTGAGCAGGTTGACTGCACACAGAGAATAGGCTCCATCAAGTTGGTCTGAGTTTATATTTTTTAACTCTCTTCCTCTGCTGCTCTGCCTTCTTCTGTGGAAACACTAAAAACGGTTTCAAAACAATACCAACTGGACCAGGAGCTCCAGAGTCTGGTATCGTGTGAACTGACAAACCCAGGGTTTACACGCAGACCTCAAATTCAGAACCTTTCCATGCATTTAATTGCCTCTTGAACAAAGCAGTTTATTAAAGCGCAGGTTAGAACTGTTTTCATCCCAGCTTTACTTAATTCATTTTATGTCAGACTATACAAAATTCTATATAGGATTTTGTGATATTATCTATAGAAAATACTATATACAGTATATAAATACCATATAATAATAATATTAGGTTGCTGCCTATAGATCTCTCTAACTCTTCCTAAGACGAGACCTTTAATCACCCCCCTCAAAAACCAAAAAATTCAAAAACAGGTCAATGGGGATGTATGTCCACTGCAGATTGAACAGTTGAACATTTTCTGTTTGACAAACCATTGCTTCATTGTAAGCTAAAACATTTCAGAAGTCATGACTGTGGTTTTGTGATCAACTGCGAGGAAAGAAAATGCTGCTCACCATCTTCCCCATGAGAATATACTGACCAATCTGAATCGCTGCTTGTGTTGTTTGCTGGTGTACGTGTCACATGTTGCTAAGCCTCTGCGGGCAGACTCTATTTGTGATGTTCAATCAGAGCCTGAGGTGTCATCTCAGTCACACACTCAGTATATTGTGGACTGGAACATTCACAGTGCGCCCGTACCTACTCTCTGCCTATTACCCTGTCTCCCTGCCACTCTTCCAGACCACACTGACCATAATGATCTCCCACCATTCTGTCGCCCATTTAAACACTCCATGAGCCGCTGACTGTAAAACATTGTGTGGACTTAATTTCTGTCCTTTACAGATAGGAGACACCCCGTGGAGTTTTGGCCACGAGTGGCACTGTGGAGCGAAATTGGTTTCACTCAATATGCCACCTTTTGTTAACCGTTATCTGACAGTGCAACCACTCGCCTCTCTTCTCTGTCCCTTTCCTCGTTTTTTGCTTTTCTCAGACTTGGCAAAACAATACTGCAAAGGATTCTTATTTTGTTGCTGTTCACAATAAAATGGAATTCAGATGTGTTGTAAGAGGAGATTGTCTGTATTGGTTTGTTGTCGTGGATACATATACACAGTGGATTTTGGTTTGAGCGCCATCGTTGTGGTGAAGGGGGTATGCGTTGTCCTCTGATACCCCTTTCCCACCAAAGTGGTTCCAGTGCTAATTTGGAGTTGGATACTTTGGAACACCAGCTTGGTTCGAGAGGCTCTAATTCATTTTGGACTTTGGAGGATGCCAGGAAGCTCTGGGTCTCCTCCTCAGTCCTCTGCTGTTTATTCCTTTGGGTTGTGATGTCTCCTTCAATCCCGTGGACTCTCCACCTGCGGGAAAGATCTAAGGTGCACCGCAAATTGGGTGGCAGTGACAGAGTAGGACCTAGACAGTCGATGACAATGGCTAGATGGATGGATGGATGTATGGATGGAGGATGGATGGAGGATGGATGGCCACATAAACATAGACTCAGTTGTTTATGAAGATGATTTCCCAGCGTTGTTGCAGTATCACCCTTTAATAATAGACAAAGTGCTCAGAATGTTTCATGTGTTGTCTGTGTTCAACCTCTTCACACTGAAAAGCTTTGGCCAGTGCCGTCCTTGAAGTATTCAGGGAACTGTAGAGGTGTGTCTTAAGACAAGACAGTTTTTTTGTCTTTTTTTTTTTTTTTACTTTGAAATAACTACTTATTAAAATTGTGATAGATTCTGATCAATTCCACACCGATTCAATGTTGATTTTGAAAATTCTGTTTGGAATTCATGAAAACGGCTCCCGTTTAGTTTTATTATTTTAAAATTTCTTTTTCATGGCCAAATCATTTATGGCCACTAGAAAGCCCAGGGTAACCACGTGACTCATTATCACCTCAAATATATTATGAACCTTTTATTCTGTTTCTATCCCACCAAATATTTTTCACTCAAATCCAATTGGTGCCCATTCGACATCCGTCTACATTTGACTCCTTTAACTAAGCTGATCGCTTCCCTGAAGCATCACTGTACAAATTCATATGAATAGGCATTGCTTGAGTGATTGTTGTCAGATTGTATTGCATTAAATTGTATTATAATGCTAAATCACTGGAACATATTCGAAAGGAAACTCTCAGAGACGTACAGTTGACAATAAGAATGTCAGATGTCAAAGACATGTACTTAAGTTTTGTATATATATGTCATTTGAATAATAATGTGCCGTGGCAGGATGTCATCTCATCGTTTCTCTCTGTCGTGTTTCCCTCAGCTGCTGTTAATGGGCATCTGGTGCAGAAGGAGGCTGAAAATGGAGCACTAATGGAATGTGAGCAACGGTGAAGAGTACAGGTCAGCCTCGCTCCAACAATTCACCGAAAATACATTCTGACCAGCACACCTCCACGCACGCGGCAAAACAACGTGTATGGGACTACGCTAACTGTATGTGAACCCGGGGAACAACCGCAGAGATACACCGGAGAAGACGTTTGCTGTAGCGACGCTGCCGCTCATATACAATTCAGATTTAATACATATTCATGGAAAAATATACTGCTAAAGAATGACATAATGAAATGTAAGTTTGTAGTTTAGACTTAAACAAGGCATGTTTGCCCTCAGCTTCGAACTCTGCAGAACAAATGTGCTGTGAATGTTACTCAGGGCTGAAAGCTCTGGCTATTGCTGATATATACACTTTTACACCTTTTACACAACTGTATCAAGTCTCTCAAAGAGATCTCAAAATGAAAGATTTGACTTTGGATGATGTCATTGAATATCGTCAGTGATGATTTTTGCGAACTTGAACAGGAGTTGCTTCTATTCTGATATGAATCAATTTGATCCATGTGATGTCTTGGCTCCATCTAAAAATGACATATTTGATAATGGAAAACTGTAGAGACTAATGTAGCCTGCACCTCCGGCTACATACTTTGAGCATGACATACTCAGAATTCTGCGTCATCATACCTGTGTGTATTATAGTACATCTGGAGAACTCCTGCACAGATTTGGTCTCTGTCTGTGATGCCATCAGTGTGTCTAAGTCGGTCTTTAAATTGATTCAACGGTCTTTAAAGAACTTGCCTGGGGCCATGGAAACGAAAGCTCCTCACTGAGCAGCACCTTAAATGTCATTCCATGAAAAATACCTGGCTTGATTAATTTCCTTTATTTTCAACGTGAATATATTTTGATACATATATTATCAGCAATAAGAGCCAGGATCAACAATCAGTGAAACCTTCAATGTGAAGTCCACCTTCATTCATTTTTTTGTGCATACACAGTGGCACAGCACTTTAGATGTTTACTGAAAGTCAAGACTTCATTTTCAAAGTATAATTTTCTCTGCAGGTGAATTTGCTAATGACAAAGTTGGAACAGTGAGTTTTCAAGACACAAGACGGACTCATGTACGGCGACTCACTCATGTGAAGATATAAATAGCTCCACTCTTAGTTCAGGGCAAATTTGAAAACGATTATGAATATTAGATTCCAATTTTACTGATACAGCTCTACTTTTAAAGGAACCTCCTGAAAGTCATGACCTTATCTGGCAAATAACCTACATTATTGGTCTTGCCCCGAGGAATCAAACAAACAGACAGACGGTGTTTTGACTGCGATGCAGTTCCACAGATTGAAAATATTCTTTACAGTCAAATAAATCCCCGGAAATGTTTTAGAGTGTAATTACTATTTACCGGTCAATTTGTAGTTCTATAGATCTGGTGGTTTATAAATCAAAAGTAGAATGGATCCTTTGGTGAAATACAGTGGGGAAGAAGTTTGTATCAGAAACATCGTAAACAAGCACTCGCACCAACTTTACATCACAAAGACTTCAGTTATTGCTGGTGCTATCTGTCGGCATGGAGTACTATATACAATCTTGACTTGCATTACTGCCTTAGTAATGCATTGGCTCTCCCACAGACATATATTACAGTTACATTGCTTTTATTCTTATTCACTGGAGGTTCAAGAAATTGAGAGGAAAGAACATTTTATGTGTGTGTTGGTGGTGGAAGACATCTGTCTTGGTTTGCAGGTGCAGAATAGGGACCCCCCCCACGTATCTGTATGTATATGTGTGTGTGTATGTGTTGAGGAAGGGGGCCACATATGTTTTTTTTAGGATTTGCATCCTCTGCCTCTGTGTCACCTTTGTTGACTTTGTTTCTCTTCCTCTGCAACGCTGTGCTCTCTGCTTTAATGACGCATATATCCTATCTCCAGTCGCTGCCTAATCCCAGCAGCGCTGGCTCAGGAACAGATTACTGCTTCCAGACACCAGAGGGGAGAGTGACTGGGGTGGGGGTGGAGGGTGGAGGGTGGGGTAGGAGGGTACAAAGAGATGCCTCAGTGATTCACTGTACAGAGGGTGATCGAAGAACTCAGCATATAATCTATATGCATATGAACATATACACATTTAGATGTTTACTGCAGAAACAGTTTTGTTGATTTTTTTTTACATGTTTCATTTATCATTTGACTCTATACACATTTGTATATCATGTAAACAAACATTTCATGGTGTGGGGATTAAACCCCAAATGCTGTATATATTGCATTAAATATACAGATCAGTAAATGTAGTGATTTTGCTTTTTCCTTTCCTCTCATCAGACTGAAGAAACATCCCACCTGCGGAAACATGGCTGCCTCAATCAGCAGGTAGAGTTCTCCTCAGCAGAATTTAAATCAGGATCTTGTTATTGCTGTTTTATCATACTTGTATTCTGTATACAATGAATTATCACAGTGTTTATTTACGTACACAAACATACAGTGCAGCTCCCAAGCACCGTATGTTTCCATACGCACCCAATTATACAGTATGTTTAACATTATGGTGACGTCAGAAGCGTGGACCGAAGGTAAGTACATCTTGTTTTAAACCCTTATTTTATGGTTAATTAGTGCCGCCTTTTTGTACCTGTGGCCTTAGGTGTAAATAATAGCAGCTGCTGTCATCGTGCCCGCTACCTCCTGAGAACATGAGTTTTAAGGACCAAATGATTGCTAATAAAACATTTGATTGAGCGCAGGAGAGAGTGAGGACCATAAACAGGCTGGATTCTGCCCTTTAATTTCACCATCTCCAGAGAATTGCTTTTGCTGTGCTGCAGAGTAGGTCCCACACACAAGCAGTTTAGTTGTCTGCCCAAGGACTGAAATTTAATTTAGCCTCTGCGTGTGCACGTGTGTGTGTGTGTTTGTGTGTGTGAGTGTGAGTGCGTGTGCACGTGTGTCTCCATCATTCTAACTTTCTTTGTCTGTGATTCTCTCCGTCCACATGAATCATTTCAGAATATCTCTGTATGCAAAAAAGTGGCTTAGGATGACTTGCAATAACTACTAGTGTTGTGCTGTAGAGTGTTGTGCTGTATTTTGTGCTCTCTTATTCTCCACTGACTTTATGGTTTTACATTGCCTGGTAGTTAGAGCATCATTTTACTCAGCCTGGTTGTATTTAGGTGTTTATTTGCTCTGTGCTCCACTGTGTTGTTTCCTGGATTTATTTTTTTCTCCAAATGTAATATTTGATGTGTTATCTCCATGGTAACGTGTAATCCCCCTAGTCACTATTGGCATTTTCAGTGTTTAAAAAAACAAAAAAAAAACAAGTTTCTAGCTGTAATTTGCTGTTGAGTGTATGCTGATTGCGTGTTTAGAAAGTACAGCAGTAGAATTGGAAATTGTTTAACAATGATTGCTGTGGGTTTTTAGTGTGGCTAGTTCACATCAGTTCTTGTATATAATGTGTGTGTGTGTGTGTGTGTGTTTTTAGTGTGGCTAGTTCATATCAGTTCTTGTATATAATGTGTGTGTGTGTGTGTGTGCGTGTGTGTTTATGGTGCAGGTTCCTGATGAAAGCCTAGAGCAGAGGCATATATCAGAGCTCCAGCACTAATAAAAGGCCAGCAAGCTGTGCTCCTCTCCTTCTGGGAACAGCACCGCTTTTTACTGCGTCTCTGACAGCAAGATAAAGTGCCCTTCCAATTAGAAAAATATTTGGCCACATACCTACCAACAGCAATTCTGGGATTTTATTTTTCATGCCATTTGATCAGGAGCCCATGCTCTTTTTTTATTTTTTATTTTATTTTTTATTTTTTAACAGTATGCTTTCTTATCATCATGTCCTGGGTATGCACATGTTCATGTGCATCCCACCACTGCACTGCAATGCTGTACAGTGCAGAGACAGTGGGGTTATTTTTGGTGCCTTTATATTTAGGGGTTTCTCCGGCTCCATATTCGTATGAATTGTTTTGGTTTTGGGAGATAGATACAGCATACGTCTTATCATTTTCCATGTGAGGATTCATACTGCTGTTTGTGCTTGGGTCGCTACCATTCTTGTTGTCCTCTCTCACACAGAGATGTGTACATGTATGCTTAACCGCTGATGCCAGTTGCCTTCTATATTTAAGAATACTATAGGTCGTACCCCCCCCCCCCTTTTTCCCCCCCTTTTTTTTTTTGAAAAGAGTGCATTAAAATTAAATTCTCTCTTGTTGTTGTGAAAAGAGGCTCACGTAAAAAATAATTGGCTGTAGGAGAGAACAAAGGGTTGGCTCCTCTCTCCTCCCTGCACGCCCCAGCCAGGCATTAATACCGAGCCTGCTGCATTGTTCTGCTGTCTGCAGCCATCCCCCTAGCCAGACACTCAGCTCTGGAGAAGTCACTTTTAATGTCTGATAATCAAGGTGAATTTTCAAAAAGCTGCCATTTTCAAATGATGGTGTATATATTATGTGTAGATGGGAGCTCAGGAGCAGGAGCTGCTCTGGGAGGGAGAGAGAGAGAGAGCGAGAGAGAGAGCGAGAGCAGGAGAGAGAGAGAGACCCTCAGTCATGTGAAGTGAAAGAGAGACACCCAACGGCCTTTTTGGGAACTGCAGGCTGATTTTTTTTTACCTCTAATTAGAATTCTGCAAGGGACAGAGACCAGCCAGAATATCAGTGTCATTTTAAACTATTTCGATTTTATTTCGGCGAATCAACACCATCAGCATTATCATTATCATCAATACTATTTTTCTAACCCCTCTCGCTTTTTGCATCGGGCTGTGCATAAGTCCAACGCTGCATCGTTTGTATCATCTGTCTCCTGTGGCTGTGGAAGTGTCGAGGGAATGTCTTTCAAGCGTCCAGACGCTGCCTGCTGTTGCCCCCTCGCTGAAGGGAGCTCTGGTGCTGTGTTATTGGGAATCAGGCAGCCAGCAGCAGAGCAGTGGAGCTGCGTTTCCCTGCTACAGGGCACAGACTCATCTTCCTCCTGCTCCTCCCATCTCCCCACTTCCCCCACCACTAGGTATGATTATTTCTCCTCCGCTCCAGCGCACCATTATATTCCAAGTCCGCAGTTACCCCTCCCTGCTGTCATTTTTCATGGCATGTTTTTACCCGTGTGCAGCACTGCACATTTGCACTGTGCCTGTGCAATATGTTAAGGAGGGGAATATATGCAGTGTGCAGAATGTAATAAGTATATATTTATTTTCTTTGCTGGTGATTTACTGGTTTTTCCGGTGCTTGAGAAGAAAAAAAAGGGCCAGCTCCAGCCATGTATCTTAACAAACATGACTGCTGCGTATGCACTCGCCTCCAAGGCTTTTTACTCACAGGGGAAACCAAATTATACATCTGAGGCAGACTGGTTGTTTTTCGTGCTATGATTGTTAAAAACCTGCAAGGTATTTTGAGGTATTAGCCTCGCAAGCACCAGCTGGATAAAGCTTTGCTTGTGTATGTGGCATTTGCTGCCAAGACAACTTAAGGTAAATATGTGTTTTGCAATGATGGCAATAAAGCAAATCATGTAATCAGACATTGTTTGGATGTGAAACAGCCAGGTAGTCGGGCTGCAGACCCCTTTCTGATTCCCCTGCTATTCTGCCCTCTGTCGTCCTGCGCAAACATGACAAGATTCCAAAACCCAATACAAATGCTCACAAGGCTGAAATTGACATTATGCCAGGGGAAGCAGATCTAACCCTGTAAAACAGTAGGATCTCAATGGATAATGTGCTGGGAGCAGCACGGTGCACCATCTCCCTCTGTGAGGCTGTCACAGTGAGGGGCTCACAGATTTGTATTACACAATGAAGCCAATTAACTCTTCAAGGTACACCACCTGATTCTGTTTGTGTGTATTTAGAATGTTATGAATCCCAGGTGAGTTTGAAAACGTCAAGAGTGAGCAGACAGGGGGGAAACGGGGCAGGAACTTTGAGTCCGATATGGGCGGCAACAATAGCTTTAACAAAAATCTGGCAGACTGCAGAGATGACAAACATATCGTCCAGTGTGAGTAAGTATGATTGACTATTTGAGGCTGTTCTTTTAAAGGTGCACTGTGTAAGATTTCAGTCATTGTAGTCACTTCTAAAAAATATGACAAAACAGTTACAGACTGGCATTTTCATGAATTTATAAACACCTTAATGTTTTATTTTCTCCCCCATTTCCCTACATGAGCCCTTTAATGTATATGTACACGATGAGTGGGTCCTCTCAATGGGGGCTGCCATGTTTTTACAGTAGCTCAGAGTGGACGCACTAAACATCTTTTGAGTTTTAATGACGGCAGCTTCTCCTGCATGTTCAGGAGGGTGAGGTGATGGATACAACATGCAACTTCACCTTTTAGCTGTCACCGAATCTTACACACTGCACCTTTTGAAGATAAACAAATCGGACCAGTTCAGTACTGGAAATATGAAAAGACACTTCATAGGTGCACCTTCTTTTTGGATCATTGTCTGTAGAGTTGCCTATTGTTTATCTGCTGTATCTCTTCCATAAAACCTTCCATTCTAAGATGTGGAGTGGAGTGGTTGTGTTTATATTCAGTGGTACAGAGTAGCTCCTGAATGAATGCGTGTCCTCCGGCTGTAATGGACTTTATAACATAAGTATCACCTGTCAGAACCAACTTTGAGGGAGCTGTCAGTCCCAGTGTTGTCACATCTGTCAGTGTGGCGACCGCCAAACAGCTATCCAATCCCATCGCTTTCCGTTGATTCATAAAAATCCATAAAACGGAATATGTCTCGGGGCTCGCTGCGCCTGCTCAGACTCTCCTACAATGCACCTGATGGTGGTGCCTTGATGTAACATTGTTTATAGATGACTTGGTTTCTGCCTTCAGTCGGATTGCATAATAACCAGGCATTCAAATATGTGAGTGCTTCATTTGTTCCCGGCAGGAGTAGTGGTTGCATTATTTTTCTCCGGCTGGTTAGAGGGCATACTTTCAAAGTGTTGATCTCAGCTGTGGTGCAGAATAAAGACAGAGGAGGAGGAGGTGAGGGCCGCAGGCATTCTGATGAAAGGATGTGTGGGGAATCTGCAGTGGAGAGAGAGAGAGAGAGAGAGAGAGCGTTTTGCTAGTCCAGTGTGGCAGAGCAGAGGCTGGCCCTCTGCCAGCCTGGGCACGGTGCCCACGAGGAGGCACTGTGTGGCTAACGCTGACTGTTGCATGGAGAGGGAGAGGTGCACACACAGCAAGAGAGAGAGAGAGAGAAAGTGTGAGATGAGCCGTGTCTGTGGGGGGGTGTCTGAGGCGAACGCGCAGGAATGCGTTCCGTCTGCATTTACATGTGAAGTGGCCAGGTTGTGAGGCAGAGGCGCGCGAGTGGAAATCAGCAGCAGCGGGGGAGGACGAGGGGAGTTCTCCTGAGCCGAGTTATGTCACCGGCGCCGCTGTCGATCAGCGCGCGCGAGCAAACGGCGGTTCAACCGGCACTTGAACTCGTATCCTGTTCCGACTGACGAGGGTTTGATGGGGACAATTGGCACAGCTCATTTAATCAGGCCCTTGATTGTTGCCGTTAATTGCTTGTCTGTTGTTTCCTCGTGCGCCGCTCGAGTAGACACATTCTATGGGATGCTAATGTTATCTCTCTCGGCTTTGTGTGCATTTACATACTGTTTGCCTTTCTATATTATACATCTCTCTCTCTCTCTCTCTCTCTCTTCCTCCCTCTCCCCCCCCCTCTCTCTCTGTTCTCCTCTTTGTATACTTAAAATATTCTGCACAGCCCTCAGCAGTTCCGCATGGCAGACAGCCCTAATATAATCTGTGTGTCTGAATTCTAATTTATACCGTCAGGATAAAATAAATAGTCTGCAGTTAATTATGGGGAGCCAGCGACTGGCTTTGCCCTGGTGATTTATGAAGTGCACGTACGCATTCCGCATCGCATTTTTCTTAATTTATTTTTAAGCTGTCTTTCAATTAGTTTTACTGCAAATGTCTTAATGATGGCAGAGGGCCGCGCTAATGATGCTAGTAAGGTGAAATGAGCAGGGAGGCCGTCCCCTGTGGGGTGACGGTGAGAGGCTTTGGAGGGTGGGGGTCAGTCAGGAGGGTCCAGGCCCCAGCCCATTGTGTTTCGCTCCCTGTCGTGTCTTTACTCGACCAGCAGGGGCCGAGAAAATGGTTCCACCTACAATTCCCCACGTTATTTTAGCGCTGCTGGTTCCATGGTGCACTTTGTGTGCCGGTGATTGTATTCTCCTGTGGAAACAATGCTGCACGAGGACAGCGATTGGCACCTTTTACACCCACCACGTCTATTCACGTTACTCCCTTCAAATGTTGTCACTCCGTTCTTGAACCAAATCATTTCTTTCAAATGATTTTGACACTTTGCGATTGTCCAATTCGCACATTTTGTTGGCGATTCCAAAATTCATCTCAAGAATAAAAACTTGTATTGGCAGTAGAACTGAATGAGCCGCGTTTTTTTATTTTTTATTTTACTCTGGTGACCTCACAGTTAAAGGTGCAGTGTGTACGATTTTGGTCCATTTTCATCACTTCTGTCCGTAGAAATAGGATTACAAAACGATTATATGCTGACATTTTTAAGAATCACCTCGATGTATGACTCGTCCAAAAATAGGCCCTTTAATCAGGAGTGGACCCTCTCTATGGGGGCCGTCATGTTTTTACAATAGGCCAAAGAGGACCTACTGAGCGTGAACTGATGGGTCCAACATGCAACTTCACCAATAGATGTCACCAAATCTTACACACTGCACCTTTTAAGTGGAAGTACTCCAGCTCTCACCGATTCCAGGTGTCACTGCCCCCTTTTTGTTTGCCTCTTCAAGCCTGAATACTTCCACACTCGCAACCCGCCTGCTCATCTGGCCTTTGTCCTTGTGCATCCTGACTCTCCACGAGGAGAGAGATAAAACCACGAGAGAACGCCGCATATGATGAGGAGCATTTTCTACATCGTTTCACCCCTTTTTCTCAAATGAGGCGGCCGTCTCCTCTGCACTTGCCGCGCACTATCGTTTTCTTCCAATTAGCATGGAGCGCCGTCGTCTCAACACTGGCCTGGCCTGGCGTGAGCAGGCAGGAAGGTGACGTAGCCACGGTGGTCAGCTGCCGGACAGCTCACATCAGCCAACCCCATTAGGGACATCCGCACGCAGCGCTCTGCATCAGGATGCTCTCATTTACTGCCTCCACATCCAGCCATTTAACTCTCTCTCTTTCTCTCTCTCTCTCTCTCTCTCTCACTCCCTCTCATTTTAATTTTCCTCCAAAAAAAGAAAAAAGAAAAAGAAAAAACACCCACCAGATCCCACATTATGCAACCGAGCATGGCTGGCTTGCAGTGCCTCTCCTGAAAGAGCATAGGAATGATTTAATTTCACCTCTTCTGTCTCTGTGGCCTCCTCTCCCTGCTCATACACAGATCATTACACACAGAGGCCTCATTTTCATGTCCCTGCCAGGATCCATGCAGGGCTTTAACTAGTCGGCCACGCCACGGCCATTGCTGGCGATCAATACCCGTGGTCAGGACGGATCACGCAGTGCTTCCTAAATAGGCCCGGCAGGTCCAACCATAAAACACCTTGGAGGCCATCTATGCGATGCCATGAATTGTTTTTGGATTATTTAATAAATTTTGGGGGGGGAAGGGTAGTCAAGGATGTGTTGGGAAGGTGACGTGACAACTGTGATTAGAATACCATAATGATGTCATCAATCAAATGCTGACTGAGCTTGAGAGCTAAAGTTAGCCCATAATGAGTTTGATTGGCTGAAGAATGAAATGGATGAATGTGGAGGAGTCATGTTTACATTCAGATCTCTGACATTGAGGAGGTCCAGGGCAGTGGTGCTCAACTGGTCTGGTTTCAGGACCCAACATCCCCCGTTAATGAAAAGCCTCGACCCACATCCAGGCAAATGTTTTATTTAACGAAAAAGATCTTTACCTCGTGTTGTCAGTGTTTGTACTTCCATTTTGCCATGGGTAGCATATGTAAACAAACTTTGCTGGTTTTCTTCCATCTGTAAAATTGCGGGTGTCTATTCGCATTACAGGGAGTGTGAATAGACGGCACTCCGATGGATAAGAAAATCCTATTTTTCCTGAACTTTTTTTCCCAGTCAAAGGTCCGCGACCCAATGAAAACGGGTCCGCGACCCACTTTTGGGTCTCGGCCCACCAGTTGAGAACCACTGGTACGGAGTGTAAGAGCAATATCAAGTGACGTGACAAAATGCGTATGCAAGTGAATGAGTCCGTGCGACGCTCAGCATCCAAAGTAGACGGCACATGTAATCTGCAAAGACATCAGGGCTTGCAGAGATGGTTTAATTTTAACAGTAGGCTACTCACCACTGAGAGGTGCTAATGAGATTTTACTCAGTTGGAACCTAAATTAAACTGAGATAAGCTCAGAGGAATAGTCAGTTCAAGTTTTCCTATATGGATAGTTCCCTGTTTAGTTCGTGGATAGTGGGATTGGAGCAGTTGATATATGGGCCAGATGAGAGTTAGCCTTGCAGCTGGCAGACAGAGACAGAAAAAAATGGATGTGTTTCTCATCTCGCTTTGCCTGCGAGGCTCTCAGCTGGCCTGATCCCTACATTAACCAAACAGATAGCCAACAACTTTAATTACCTTTGCATCCAGTTGCTCTCCCAATCCACCGCTCCCCACTTCGCCTGTGCAAATGAAAGAAAGTGAGGGATGGAAGGACGAGAAGCATAATTACTTATTTTACTGGAGTGCGGCAGAATGCCTTTTTTCCAAATGACTCTAATTCCAAATGGTTAACAAGATTTTTCTTTTTAATAGAGCCGAATCCATGTGACAGCAAATTGCTTTCCTATTCGGGACCTTAATGGCTTTTCATACTTTGCACTCCCAATAAGCAGTAAACTCGGAAATTAATATTGCACACTGTGTTATGATGCAAATGGGAGCGAGATAGGAGAGCGGCACCATCATGCAGAAACCTCTGATTAGATCCATAATTGCCGTGCAGGGATGGTTTTTCTCTTTTGTTTGAGCTTATTTATTTATTTGTATAATTTTCGTCCACACGCTTCACTCTGCTATCATTATCAGCGGCACATCTGCCGTGCTGTGTGTTGCATTTCACTTCTGAATGACTTTTAATCAGTTGTAATGGAAAAGGAACATTTGCTGATTTTAAATATGATAATGGGATGGAGCTGATTTGTACCCTGATCATGCTGCCGCCGAGCTTTTCGCCTCATAAGTGAAAACACTGACATTTTCACGACGTCCTCAGGTCGACTTTGTCTTCTCAGTCAGACAAATACATTTCTTTTCTCCAGTGTTGGAGTTGGTTTGCCTTAGCGATTGTTGACTTTTTCAGTTGGAACGTTTTGAACCTCTCGTACCAGGGTACGAACAGGTATACTCTAAAAAGGATATATTTATTCAAGGTGTTTCTTAATTAACTTTTGAGCCGAGTCAATTTCACTTCTAATTCCACTTTACACATTCTCATATATTAACCCATTGCTTTATCTAAGATATCGTATTCTCAATTGAGGGTATCACTCTGTGGGACACACAGTTCACACAGCATTTGTGAAGAGCTGATCTGATATCAGCCCTCAGAAAATGTCATTATGCTACCCTTTCTGATGTCACCCTCCATTATATTAAACAGTATTTTGAAAATGTATTATATAT
>JAFBJT010108259.1:0-13254 GCA_016785325.1 Chascanopsetta lugubris
GGGTTGGGGGTTAATGGTGAAGACACAGATGAGGAAAACATCTGGGGCATTGACTGGAGGAGCCGTATTTACTCACTTATGATTAATTCACGGGTGTCCGAGTCGCACGGAACGAGTTTGATATGTGGGAGTTGAGCTCCGACTTTGTGCGCCGTGAAAGTTAGAACGAACTCGAACACTCGCTCGTTTACAAAGAAGCGAAAAATAAAGCAGTGCGCACAACCCTATTCAAGGCCTGCGTCTGCAACGGTAACACGTACAATCTGCAGTGACTCAGCACTCCGCATAGGTTTTCATCAGCTCTGTCTGAGATCAACAGAGACAGAAACATGACACGCGGGCGAACGCACTAATTTTCTTCTTCCTCCTGTTTTTTGGCAGCCAACGTGACGCTGCACCTTCTTTGGCCCGACACCAGAATTATGCACCATATTGAGTTTCCCCACCAATGGTACGTAGACTTTTTTTTTTACATTTTCCAAGTAAGGAATGACAGTATTATGTTCCCACGGCCTTGGCTCACAGCAGGGTTGTCAAACGTATGGCCCGCGGGCCAGAACCGGCCCACCAGAAGATATAAACACAGGCCTTATTACAGGACAGTTGCTTTAGCTTCAACGTGAAATTAAAAATTTGACTCATTCGCTCGACCGGAGTTGCGTCACGCTGTCGTAACAGATGTTAGTGTCGCTCTGCTGGCCGAGCGGGTTACTCACTAATTACAGGGTTGGTGGTTCAAGACCAGCCTCCTCACGGCCTCGTGCCCTTGAGAAAGACACTGAACCGCGTGACTCTCTACGTTTGTCCTCTGATTGATTGAACCGTCTCAGTTTCACTTGGTTGTCCGTCCTTATACTTTAACCACCGTTCAGAGTTTGAATCCCTGTTGCACCCTCAATGATTGGCACAAACATTGACTCGTAATTGGAGATTTTGATTCCAAAGGTCAAAGGTCACCATTCCCGTGAACTTGCCCTGTCATATTCCCATAAACAAGATATATCAGGGACATGTGGACGGGCTTAATTTCATCTGACACAAACATCCACTGGGTCTGAAATAAGAGCTGATTACAGTCTAGGTCACCGTGACCTCCCCCTTTGGCCGCAACCCAGGAATTCTAATAATAATAAAGCACTTAAAGGTGCAGTGTGTACGTTTTGGTGACATCTAGAGGTGACGTTTGCGCGTTGTGTCCGTCAGCTCACCCTCACCCTTCTGCATGCAGGAGAACCTCTGGTAGTTTTCAATAAAAGTCAACAAATGTTTAGTATGTCCACTCTGAGCTACTGTAAAAACATGGCCACCCCCGTGGAGTGGATCCTCTCCTCATGCAAATATACAGCATGTAATGTCAGTATGTCATTATTTTGTCAAATTGGCCGAAATCGTACACACTGCACCTTTAAAGGAAATGATGTGGGGGGGGGGGGGGGGGTTGGCAAGGCGGGGGGGGGGGGGGGGGGGGGGGGGTTAGTCAGTACCTGGCTCCGCCTCTTTCCTCTCTCTGTTTTGAGCCACATGTTTCCATGGAGCACTCGCGGCGAATAATGTGACATATGGCGCGACTAATCTTAAATCATCCCTCATCATCCGGTTACGCGTCTGATTCACTTACAGTGTCACTTATCTTTGTTCTATTTATTCCACACCGTCCCTTCCTACCAGCCCCTCCCACACACACACACACACACACACACACACACACACACACACACACACACACACACACACACACTCAAACTTCAGCTCCTTTACTGTTGCATCGACATAATCGAAAACATCCTCCGAGCGCCGTCCTTTTATGCTATTATGGGATGTTTTGTGGGTAAAAAAGTCAAAAAGAAAAAGGGGGCAGGGGCGTAAATGAAGCCAAGGGTGACAAATCCTCAGCAGAGCTCAGGCCTCGCTTATTACGCTCCCTTTATTGGCCAATCACGGCGCGACCCCTGACCCCGGCGTTCACACCGCGAGCCCCTCGAGGTTGATGGGCCGCTCCTGTTGCGAACACATGTGGACGATGGAGGCGAGAGGCCCCCCCCCAACCCCCTCCGGTGTTGCACCTATGAGTGGAAAAGTCTGGTTAGTTGTTGTTGCATTTCATAACACTGAGGGATAATTAGGGGCCTTAACGGATCAGGGAGAAACAAAGACTTGCCTCATCGAGGTTTGTTTTTAAACTTAGCTTTATGATGACCAACTTTAAAATATTAGATTTCACTCATTTAATCAAAGAGCCCTCTGTTTGATTCATTTATGTAACCGGCGCCACATTATTTTTGGAGGGGGGGTTAATTTATTAGCATTCATTAGGACTAAAAATAACACAGAAACAACAAGATAGTAAATAAGTCAACAGGGTCTGATGCGCATGGTGATTAAAAACAAAAAATATGCACAAAATCTAGATGTATCTAATTGTACTTGGCTATATGGTTTATTTGGTGTGTTTCACCCTCACAGTGTTGCACCTCTCAAGCTTGGTCGCTAAAGCTCTCCATCTGTAATCTGGACAGCATCAGATAAGGAGTTGTTATGCCCCGGGGGAACAGTAGGGGTCATCAGATTCTGGCCCGGTTGATTATCGGGGCCCAATACTTGACATTTTATCTGAATTATCTGTCTTTCATTTCAACAATCACTGATAAGAAGTTCAATCCAAAGTGTGCTACTTTGGCTCCACTCACCACTCGAATGTTCACTCACTCAAAACTATCTGATTGGCTCCGCATCACTCCGCCGATAGCCAATAACAGCCTTCACTTTAAATGTTCCAAACAAATGTTATCGGCCTCATTAGCCACTAATGTTTAGTAATGGTTGACCCCATCTCACAGTAAACAACTGTGAGACAGATGGTTGCAAGCGAACTTTTCCACGTACAATCGGTGCTCATGCTAGGCTAAGCTAAGCTTAGCTGAAGTTACATTGCTCGCCGCGCTATACTTACATATGCGAGGATCACGGCGGCGCCTGTGCACATAAATACCGCCGCATGTGTCAATATCTCCTGACTATGTAGAAGCATGCATGTTGAAATGGGCATGCATGCAAAATGGTGGCTGGGGGGGTGGGGGGGGGGGCAAGATGTGTTCCAGGAAGTCGGGGGTGAAGGGGGGACATGAGCGCGCAGACCCTATAAAAGCTAATACTCCTGTGTGCGCCCCTCTGGACATCGTTGACTCTCAGCACGTCCACGGGACCCCCCGGGGTAGAGGGGTCAAAGGTCATGCAGGTCGGAGGGGTTATGACTGATCCTCCCAGTCTTCCCCCGGAGGGACGGGCTCAACATGACACTTCTCTATTTAGAACTATTTATAACTCCCTTTGCAGGAGAGCTGTGTATTAATGCACAACGCCGGCCTCGTATAGTTTGACTGTGTTTTTCATGTGGTGTGTGTGTGTGTGTGTGTGTGTGTGTGTGTGTGCACGCGTGTTTCCCTAATGACAGATAATAGCCGTTTTGAGTTTGGCAGTGCGTTTGTGAATGATTACACCTCTGTGTGTTTGCTGAATTTTGTGTGAGAGTGTGTGCGTGTGTATGTATGTGTGAGAGAGAGAGACAGGGAGAGTGAGAGAGTGAGAGAGAGAGAGAGGTTTGTAGTGTGATAAAGTGACTGTCTAATTGCAGAGAGCCTCACTGTGTGGCATGTCAGATTGTTCTTCCCCTGTGGCCTGAGGTCTCCAGCAGTGAAAATGTGTGTGACTGCATACGTGTGTGTGTGAGTGTGTGTGAGTGTGTGTGTCTGTGTGTGTGTGTGCGTGTGTGTGTGTGTGTGTGTGTGTGTGTGAATTTCAACTCACTCCTTCAAGTCTTGGCAGGCTGCCTGAACACCGGGGACTCAGTCAACCATATTTCATGCTCGCTCAAAAAAAAAAAACAAAAAAAATACCACCATACATTTCTACCTTTATGTGGTTCAGCTAACGCTATCGTCTAATACGGCACTTCTCTGTGTGTGTGTGTGTGTGTGTGTGTGTGTGTTGAATGAGAACATTTCAGAGGGAGATGATGTAGAAAACTGTTGAGTCTCTAGCGCCCGCCGCGCCACAATGGCTCGCATTGTTCTCGTGCTATAATCAGAGCGGACATGGAACTTGGCCTAGAGACCCAAGAGGTCTCTGCAGCCCTGGTCACAGCTGCTGGAACTGCGATTCACACCGAATCCTCCCACTGCAGAGCCAGCACTGGGGGCCGAGGTGCACAGACACACAGGCTGGAACTGTTATTCAGCTTCTCTTTCTTCTTCAGGTTTCAGATGGAGTTTAGTCTAGAACCCGAGGCTAAGTTAACCCAAACAATAGATACTCTTTTCCCTTGATAGTGGGGAGGCTGTACGCCCCCCCCCCCTCGCTCTTACAGCTTTTGTTTAATTCCAATCAGTGTGATGTCAGCCGCAATATACTGGAGTAGTATTTTATTTTGTGGACGGGGCTACGCTAGCGGTTAGCCTCTGCTCCCATTCATATGCTAAACTAGGCCACTGTAGCCAGTCAGGCTAGGTTTACTCTTTGCAATTTTTTACAATGCCTAACTCCTCCTACTTCCCGGTTCATCCCAAGACGGACAAAGAGGCGGAGCACATGTAGAGCTGGGGGTGGGCCCACGGTCCATAGAATGTGGCAGTAAACAAAATTTTAAAGCGAGATTAACCGTACAAAACTATCTCAACATCTATTCTACGGGGACTGACTCGCATTTGGAGCCAGCCTCAAGTGGCCACCCCGTGAACTGCGAGTTACTCTACTTCCCAACACAGTCGTTCTAACGCAACGCATTCATATACATGCAATCTACGTACCCTCTCTGGAGCAGTGTTTAAGACTAACAGCTGTATTTGCAGTTGTACAGGTGTACCTAATAATCTGGACGTGTGCACAGAAATGTAAACACGGCCTGAGTGGAAATGGTTAACGCCGATGGCGGAAGTGATACTGGAGACAAACAGGGCCTCGTACAGGACAATACGTGGCTGCTGCTCTACCCCCATGCCACGTGAACCTTGTCGGCAAATAGTCCAAAATATTGATAATACACATTTCCCTCTATAACGTGTTTCCTGGTCTTTGTTTACGTCTCGATGTAAACAAACACTTTCAATCTGTTTGTTTTCGCCTCTCCGGTTAACAAACGGTTAAACAGTCATAGTTTCAGAGCCGCCTCTTTCACCACAGATATTGCCGCCGCCGCTGCTGCTGCTGCTGTTGTTGTTATTCTCCGACTTCCTTTATCACTGCTGTTTCCTGCCTACCCCCCCCCTCTCCCCCTTCCCCTCTCTGTCTCTCTGTAAGTCAAGAATTAGTTCAACAAGACCAACAATGTCTGAGTGATTTATTCCTCTTTTGTGGTTCAAGGTAAAAAAAGAATAAAATGAAAACCAGCTGGCTCACAGGGCCTGAGGCGTGGAGCTACAGCGGCGACCTCTGACCTGAAACGTAAATCTACAAATGATATTAAAGGTGCAATGTGTGAAATTTTGGTCATTTCTACAAATATCACAAAACAATTACACACTTAAATTTTCAGCAATTTATAATCAGCAAAATGTATCATTTTTTCCCGTTACCCTAAAATGAGCCCTTTAATATTTATTTACATGAGGAGCCGGTCCTTTCTATGGGGGCAGCCATGTCTTTGCTGTTGCCCAAAATGGACATACTAAAAAAATGACAACTGAAGTCTACCATAGGTTCTCTTGCATACTCACAAGGGTGAGGATGAGGTGATGGATACAACATGCAACTTCACCTATTGGTGTCACCAAATCTTAGCACCTTTAAATTGCAGAATTTACCCATGAGCTCGTGACGTGGTTCTGCTTTTGGGGCGAGTTTGATTTCTTGACCTGGTTTGAATGAAGTTTGTTGAGCTGATGAAAAAAATCGGCTTTCAGCAACGGCACGATAAAAAAAAATAAAATAAATAAAAGTGTGTCGCCGTAACAACACTTCAACACCTCTAGGTGTTGTAATAATTCAGATTTTTTGTATTTTTTTTACGTATCCGGGAGTATAACAAGTCCATTTACCACACCGAGGCACTAAAAACAGAGCTGGAACTAATAAGCTAGCGGGAGAGCGAGCACGCAGGGAGCGGGTGTGGAGAGTTTTAAAAGATTACACCACAGGTTCTCCGAGGAGAGTCGTCTAATAAGAGGCTTACGATGGGCCGGCAGACTCCCAGGGGTCCGACCACATTAATGACACAGCTCCGTGTCTGTCTGAGGCTTTCTCCTGCGCCACTTGCGAAATGCGGTGAAGTTTGCTCGCCAGTTTGTTTTAGCCGGGGCTGTGTTTTTACGTGCGGTAACAATAAAGGTGTTTTAGAAATCCACTCTCACGCCCCCCCCCCCCCCCCCCCCCCCCTCTCTCGCTCTCTCCATCAGCCAGCTGTGAGGAGGAGGAGGAGGCAGAGTTGGCCCCTAGCTGGTGACTCAGTGTTTCCACAGAGCCGTTGCTGGCCCTCCTGGACTCTGACTAGACCTGGCCAGGAGCCGTTCGCATATACACAACTAGCCAGGCTGAGCCAGCAGAAGGGCCCGCGATGTGTGTTTGTGTGTGTGTGTGTGTGCTGATTAGAAACAGAATTCTGGCGTTTGGGGAAGTGTGTGTGTGTGTGTGTGTGTGTGTTTGCTTCTTCTGCAAAGAGTTTGATGAAACCATCAGTGCCACAGCCGTGTCCTCATGTCATGTGTCAGGCTGCAGCCATGTTGGAGACATTTAGCCGTGTGTTAAGCTAGCTGGCAAAGCAAAAGACTCTAAAGCCTCTTTCCCGTCAGAGCTTGTCGATATTTTCAAGGTGAACCCGCTAAAAAGGCAGCTAGCACGTGTCGTGCTTAGAGAAGTTAGTCAAATCTGACATCACAGATCCATTAGAAACGAGTAGGAAGAGGAACACAACAACAACAACAACAACAACAACATGGTAGCTTGATACGGACTCAGTGATGTTACCATGGTAACCTACTTTCTAATCTGCGGACATAAACTTTGCTCTCTTACCAGTGTTGCATCTTGAACACTGTCCTAAGTTGCTGTTATTAGCTACACAACATTCACAGCTATGCTAACATGCTAACAACCAGAAGGTAAATGCCCGTCCTACTGTTTGGAATTTTCAATCGATGGAGTTAGCAGGTTTTTTACCAATAAAAAAAAGAAGACCATAGGCTGATTGAGGTCTCTCCAAAACTCCAACCTGCTATTCTCCCACTATTCAGTAAACAAGACCGAGCCCATTATATAAGAAGCGTTTAAAAGCCAGACTTTTTCCACTCTTTATTCAAATTGTGTATTTCCCGTAACTACGTCTTCAACCTTTTTTTTTTTTTTGTTTCAGGTCACGCTCGTTGTAATAATGAGCCCCATTACTCGAGGGGGAAAAATTTGGAAAATTCTTAAGTGTTGGAAAGTACGAGGAAAGACCCCGTAATGACTCGGTATAAAAGATCAGTGTCACGGCATGAGGAGGACTCATCAGGATTAAATAATTCTGGTTATATAAAGGATGCGTGAAGAAGAAGGAACGGCCCCTCCTCACCAATCTCGGGCGGCGTGTTAAAGCCGTAATGGTTGCAGCATAACTTCTGGAAATTGATTGGATTCTGGGCTTTGTTTGTCTTGGCCGGAGCCTTTGTCTTTGTGGTTGTGTTCTCAGAGTGGAAAACAGAGGGCGAGAGAGGGGAGGGGGAGGAGGGGGTTGGAAGAGGGTGGTGGTATTGGGAGCATTATGTAAGACATCAAACAGGTCCAGTCTGGCGTGGAGTGTTGATGTGAGAGTTGTGGGCCCCCGCGGGTCAGGTAGCCTCTCACATAGCCTCCCATATGGTCCGCATTTCCCCCTTATTGCCTCCGCCCTGCGTCTAATTGGCGAGTAATGCATGGTCGCACTGGCCCATCTTCCTTTCTGTTATTAATGGGAGGTGGTGATGGCGGCGGCGGTGGTAGCGGCGATAGTGGCTCCGCCCGGGCTTGGCAGTGTGCCACAGAGAGGCCCCGGCACTGACACTTTATACAGCGGCAGGTTTCACCAAGGTGTTCATTTCAGGAGCATCTCCGCCACTCCGCCTGCTCCTCGTTCTCCTCCCTCCGGCTGTGGAAGGTAAATCAAAGCCGGGGCCGACACCGGAGACCCCGGCGCAATCCGATTGTGGTCACATGCCGCGGGTTGTCCCACACATACGGACAGGCGGGCACACACAGGCATGCACATACATGACATTATACTGTATGGTTTTTTTTTCAACCCCGCCCCCTTCCTCCCTCCCCCCTCCTCCCTCCTCCCACCCTCCCTTTCACGATGTAATCCTGCAGTGCAGGCCTCTGCCTCTCCCCTCTCCCACTCATAACCAGGCAGGCAGCTTATTTTACAGCCTCTCAGCTCCAGTCACTGCGAGACATAACAATACACCAGCGGACACATGTTTGTCATAAACTTCCAAGGGGTCAAAAATTACATTTCAATCGTTTGCACCAGTGATTCTCAACCGGTGGGTCGCGACCCAGAAGTGTGTTGTGGACCCATTTTCAAAGGCTTGCAGGCCTTTGGGGGGGGGAAAAGTTCAGAAAACAAATCCTGTGCTTTTGTTTTGAAGGGTATTTTGTTTGTTTACATGTGCTAATTGACCACGGCAAAACATAAGTAAGACACGGACCACATGAAATATGGATTTTCTTCCATTGTGGATAAAAGAGGTCATCGAACTGCGCCATCTTTCGGGGAAAAAAGGTTCCCTGATTTGGGTCGCTGCCCGTCATTAGGAGGTAATGGCGGGTCCCCAAACCAGACCAGTTGAGAATCACTGCTTTGCACTTTGAGCAAAGTTCAAAAAGAGCCACGTTTAATCATGTGCTGTACTTAACGCTCATAATTCTCCAGTGATTTTCCACTGCTGCCGGACGCTGCAGCAAAACAGCGCCGGGCCAATCAATCCGCGCACAGTCCCCCTTAGTGGCAAGAAAACGCCAAACCCTGTTTGTTGTGCCTCACAGGCCAAGTCTCCCACTGAAGTCACTCCGTGTATGAGGCTTCGAAGGCGCCCACGCTGCGTTGAAAGGGAACAGACACGACAGTAGCTCCATGCGTTCGCGGGGCCGGAGACACATAAAATGTCCATAGGACTTCTTCTTACATCCTGTGCTGCGGATCAAGCCAGCAGAGCCGTCTGGTACACATGGAAGAGCTCAATTACATAACTTAAGACTTTCATTAGCCTCTCGGCTCTATTGAGTTCTTTGGGAAAGGTCCAGATGTGACTTCATGAAGGGCCCTCTCTATGCAGAGCCTGTTCGCTCTGTTCCGCTCTATCCCACCCCCCCCATCCCCCAACCCCAACACCCCCACCCCATCCTCCTCTCGGCACACATGCTCATACACATGTGTGTTTGTAAGCCCATACGCTTTTGGATGTGTTTACATATGCAGCCATCTTGTACATACTGTATACACACACACACACACACACACACACACACACACACACACACACACACACAACGTCACCTTCTGAAACACTAGCGACCCTTTACTGGGGCAAATCTATTAGTCCCCATGACTCAGTCTCATGGTTGATGGTTCATTTATTTCAATAGCCTCGTTTATGATAGAACAGAATTGTTAAAGGTGCAGTGGGTAAGATTTGGTGAAGTTGCGTGTTGTGTCCATCACCTCACCCTCACCCTTCTGAGCACGCAGGAGACCCTGGGCTACTGGTGGACTTAGTGGACTTAGAGGACTTAGTCCACTCTATGGAAGCCACCATGTTTGTACAGTAGCCCAGAGTGGACGTACTAAACATCTTTTGAGTTTTAATGACAACTGAAGTCGACCACAGGTTCTCCTGCACGATGATGATATGATACACATGATACACATGATACAACATGCAACTTCACCTCTAGAGGTCACCAAACCTTACAAACTGCACCTTGAGGGGTCTTCTAATCACGTTAATGGCAGCATTGTTTGATCGCTCGTGTGCAAAGCATGAACCGGCGCAGCTGTGTGCACCACCACCTCCACCACCATCCCTTTGAAAGCGTAGATGTTTGTCCACGGTCGTCTGGACTGTGTGACTTAGTGTCTGAGCATCATGGACCTGATGCTGTTCCAGAGCGGGGCAGCTGCTTGTGTGACTCCGTTTCTGGGAAGACAACGGACACAGGTGGGGAATCGGTTAGGGCCCTGATTTATGGAGATCTCTTCTGCCTCGCATTGTGCTCACGGCCTTCCTCTGGGCCTCAGCCTGCCCTCACACAACATGCCCCCCCCCCCCCCCCCCCCCCCCCCCCCCCCCCCCTCCCCCCCCCCCCTCCCTCTCCCCCCTCTCTTTCTGTTAGTCCTCGTCCTCCCCTGTTTAACAATGACTCTTGCTTGAGTGGAAAAGCCTGATGAGTTCCCCTTTGAGAACAAGGTTATTGTTTCCCCGCACAGAGCCATTGTGTAGGTGGTTTAGGATGTCTCCTGAGGAGACTCGGACCCAAGATGACTTGTTTTTTTGAGGTTGTTCCAGGTCTCAGGTCTTGTCGAAGCCGGGCTGAAATTTCGAAGCGCACAAAGGCAAGTCCAAATCACAAATCGGAAGTTCCTGTGGTCAGAATAACGTGGAATAAGAAGCCTTAATGTGTCTTTAGAGTCATAAATCTAACAGGTGAATATGTGAGGTTGCCTTTGACGTGGTGTGTCCATTGTTAGCAAGTTGCCCCAGTTCCATTTTATTACTTAATAGCATGCGCCCACACCCTCTTTTAAAACAAATTAAAATGTTTTACAAGTTGGCGAATGACAAAACTATATGTTAGATAATAAGCACATAGACATTAGTCTTTCACCGTGGCAATTATGCAATTTGAAAGAATCTACCTAGTGGTAGGTTGTAGCTAGTTCAGTGCTTTTAATGAGGGCGTGCAAATGTCAACGTCTTATCGCCTAGTCACCATTTTTTCCTTCAGAGACATTGTCCAGTATCATGACAAATGAAAAAAAGTATTTGTAGAATGAACAACAATTATGACAATTGGAGAAGAGAAGCTTCCTAGCACATGCTGTCTCGCTAATGGATGCTAACTTGAGTTAGCCCAATTTCAAACTCGTGCAGGTAACGCCAATTACAAGAATAGATACAAATGTATAAATGTATAAATATATTTTCTGCCAGCGTAAGATTGAGCTAGCATCACGTGGGATTGAGCTAACATAACAAGGAACTTAGTTCACACAACGTAGGATTGAGCTAGCGTTATGACTCATATGGGACAGCAAGCAGGAAGTCTTGATCGTTTGAATCTGATTCAGACATGCTACTAAATAACACTCATGTCCATACACGCATGGTTAGCTCGCAGTACAGTCATACTATATCTCTCGAGGCCTTTTTTGAATGGACTCCTGGATTAGTCCAGGCTTGTCCCAGTCAAGGTAATGACTCTGCTACAGTAGGTGGCCATATTGAACCTCCGTGTCTCGGTTGACCTCACAGACCAAACAATTGACAGACAGGTTAGCTACGGTTAGCCAAGTTAGTCAAGTCACGACATAGCGAGTACTTGTTCCAGCAAGAGTTACGTCGGTTTCAGAGTGAATTAGGGTGTGAAGTGATTCATTGCTTCTGTATCCAACCGTCTTACGTCGACGTGTTTTGTCAAAACTTAGCTAATGCTCGTTTCAGGTTTAGTCTGCAGTCATGTAACCGAGGGGTTGCTATGACTGCTATCTGCGATTAAAGATCTGATTGCGCAAGACCCAAATCAAACGCTAATCATCGTACTTTGAATCAACTGTCAAGTTTTACAGGTAGACGCTACACTGTGGGCACCCTGACTTGTTGTTTTAGCGCTGTCCTGACACCACCATGACTCAGGGCGTTTGTGTAAAGTTTGGCTCGAATCCCTTTTCTTCCTGCCGGCCTGTGCGAGTGCATGTCGCAGCAGGTTAGCAGGTGAGCCTGCAGGGCGCTGGGTGCGAGTCAGGAGCCAGCTTGACGTGTTTTCAGGGACCGGGGGGGGGGGGGGGGGGGGGGGGCCCCTTTTTTGGTGGGGGGCTCGCCTCGCCTTAAGAAATCTGAACGGCTGCAGTCAGACACATCCAAACAATCCGTGTCGTGGCTTTTCACAGCCACATTCCTCAAATATGAGGAGCCCTTTGCGTTCGTCCCCGGGGGAACCCGGTGTCAGCTTATTCAGACTTACAACATATAAACCAGAGCACTCACGCACTGACGCACACACCGTGTGTGTGTGTGTGTGTGTGTGTGTACGTGCAGGCGGCCTGCACATGTTTTCGGTGTGTGCGCCTGCCCTGGGTGTTTCTGTGTGTTCTTTCCTAGTGAGTGGGTGTGAGATCTGCGGTTTCTCACAGTCAGTTCTTATCTCCGTCTCTCTCAGCCTCTGCCAGCGGATCATTGTGAAATACGTACAGACAGAGAGAGAGAGAGAGAGAGAGAGAGAGAGAGAGAGATTGCTTTTAACTATTCCCTGACCTCCCAAGGCCAGATACCCAGGGCTTGTTTACAACTCAAACAACCAAATGATCCAGCCCATGCTTATATTAGCCGCAGTCAGACTTCAAACCTCTTTGTGTCAGTTTGTCAGTTGTTCCACTTTTTTTTTTTTTTTAACCTTGAGGGCATGTCCATCAAACCACATTGTCACGATTTCATACATCTGCGTCACATGACCGCGTAGACGGCGATCGTGTATGCATAGCGCTGACCCGGCCTTGATACCACAACGCAGCAAGGACTTCCTGTAAAACTATCCCTGATGTCATCTCTGTGTGCTCCGCAAAGGGGCCTGAGCCCTGACTCAGAGCAGCTGCTTTGTGAATTATAGAGTCACGGTTCAGAGCGTATAGCGTATTTGTTTATTTGTCGGGAGTGCAATATTTGTGTTTGTTGATGGGGTGAGAAACCGAAAACTACGTTTGAGAAGTGAGAACGAGGCTGCGTTTGTTTTCCGGCGGAAGAAACAGATGCTGCGGAACAAAACCGAGACTCATTCGTGCGAGGAAATGTGCCGCTTTTAGCCGCGAGTACGGCTCAGCGGCCTCGAGCTAACCTCACGCACTTTCATACATCACACAAACACACAGACGGAAATAAGAGATAAGATATTACTCGTACTTTATGTGTATTCATCTTGTGACAATACAGAGCTTGTGGCATGTTTTCATATTTGAGCATGGCGCTAGTAAGAGCACTTGCTAACTGCTGAGATTGCTCAATTATTTCCGTTACTGGCAAAAATGAAATATAAAAT